>PITA01023204.1:0-28675 GCA_004023965.1 Spilogale gracilis
CACTTACTTGCGGTGCATGAGGGGTAAACTGGAGGACAGTGGGAGAAGGAAAGTAAATGGGAACTAGGATAATCTAGGGAGGGAAACGAAACAACAGAGACTTTGGACACAGAAACAAACTGAGGGACTTGGAGGGAGGGGGGTGGAGGGATGGGAGAGCCTGGTGGTGGGTACTGGGGACACCTAAAGCGGGGAGCACTGGGTGTGGGGAATGGGGAATGAATCTGAGAACACTGGGAAAAAAAAAATTTTAGTAACAATAAAAAAAAAAAAAAAAGAACAAAGAAAGATAAGGCCTAAGTAGCAAAGGCCTATACCAAGTTCACAGATTGAAAGGCTCAATATTTCTAAGATGTATATTCTTCTCCAAAATGATCAGTGCAATTCCAATACAAAATTCATCAGGTTTTTAAATAAAATCTGAAGAGCTGATTCTAAATCCAAGTATTAAGAATTAAAGAAAGAGAAGACACTCTTTTTTTTTTTTTTTTAAGATTTTTATTTATTTATCTGACAGAGAGAAACAGAGCTAGAGAGGGAACACAAGCAGGGGGAGTGAGAGAGGGAAAAGCAGGCTTCCCGCCAAGCAGGGAGCCTGATGTGGGGTTTGATCCCGGGTCTCTGAGATCATGACCTGAGCCAAAGGCAGTCGCACAACAACTCAGCCACCCAGGCGCCCCTGGAGAAGACACTCTTGAAGAGGAACAATGTGGCTGGGATCCATGTTACCTGAGAGCAAAATTTATGAAACTATCATTACTAGGACAGTGTAATATAAGCCAGTGGGGCAGAAGAGAAAGCCCAGAAATAGTCACATCCAAACGGACAGCTAATCTATGACAGATGTGGGCCGGCACATCAATGAGGGGAGGATGGAATTAGCAAAATCAGTGCTGGAACAACTGGTTCTCATATGGAAAAATGAAACTGGACCCCACCTCATGCATATACAAAAATCAATTCCATATGAAGATCTAATGTGAAATACACAGCTAGAAACTTCTGGAAGAAAACAGAGCTAGGAATATTCATGAGTGTGGAACCTGGAGAGATTTCTTCAGCGTAACAGAAGCACAAACCATAAGAGAAAAAAATGATAAACCCAATTATAGTAAACTGAGAACCGCTCATCAAAAGATGCCATTAAAAAACTAAAGAGACAAAAAAAAAAAAAAACTAAAGAGACAAACCACAAACCTAGGGGAAGCTTCTGCAATACATACAACTGATATAAGGATTAAGATCCAGGATTCCTAGGAATTAGAAAAAAATACAGATGAAAGAAAAATGAGTCAGAGACTTCAACAGGCACCTCACAAAAAAGGACATGACTGGCCAACATATGTGAAAAAATGCTCAACTTTGTTAGCAATCAGGGAAATGCAGATTAAAACTACAACTTCAGACCCATCACAGTGGCTAATCTTTATGTCAGTATCAACGGCTGGAGAGACCAAGGAGAACCCTCGGTTCACTGAGAACTCCTGGGCAGGAGTGTCAATTGATAACAGAAAACAGTTCAGCACAATCCTTTGATCCAGCAATTCCTCCTGGGGATACCCTCTGGAGAAACCCTATTTGTATGTGCATCAAGAGACATGCACAAAGAAGTCCAGAAACATGCTAATCCTCCTAGCAACAAAGTGGAGAACGACCCAGCTAGGAACACGGATGTAAAACTGTGGCATACGCATACAGCTTCACAGCCGCAACAGACTGTACTTATCAACAGGAGTACGACCCAAAATCATGTTCAATGAAATACACAGCATGAATCCATTATATAAAAAGCTCAAAGACAAGCAAAAATTAAACAATATATTAATCAAGGATATGGTCATAGATCGTAAAATGATAAAGAAAAGCAAGGGAACGATTATCACAAAAGTCAGGAAAGTGATTACCTCTCGGGAGAGGGAAGAGGAGGCAATCGGAGAGGGGCACATAGAAGACTTCTAAGGTACTGGCAATGTTCTATTTCTTAACCTGGGTGGTAGGTACATGGATGTTCACTTTATTATTAGTATGTAAACTGTACGCACACATTTATACACTCCATAGATTTCACAACAAAACTCAAGTTTTAAAGACGCAACTATTGATTAGGGAAAAATCTGCAGCGAGACGTTTACTGTAAAGAGGCCGACACTTACCAGTGCTTCTTCATAGGGTTTATATCTCTCCAACTGCTGTAGTGCTTTGTTATAGTTCTGAATTACTGACTCCGGTACTGGGTCTTCTGACCACTCTTCATACTCTGCAAATGTGGCCTCCATATCTATTGAAAGATGGATTCATCCCCACAGGTCTTGCCGCTGAGTTTTATCAACCCAAGATTAAACCATGAGACTCGGACGATGCTACCCCTCCCGCATCAGTGACCACAGCAACTCTTATGGCTCAAATCTTCTACTGGGCCCAGACTTGGCCTTAGACTGTCTCAAAGCAATTCCCTCAGAAGCCCTACCAATTAATCAGTCAGTTAATTAAATAACAGCAACACTTACCTAGTGCTTCCTATGTTCTAAACTTTCCATCCACTAACTCATCTGATCCTCCCAACTCTACGGAGCAGGTTCTATCATGATCTCCATTTTGGAGTTGAGGAAACGCAAGTAGAGGGTTACATCAATTGTCTGCAGTTCACAGAAGAGCAAGGCCTTGAACCAGGCAGTCTGGCTCAAGTACATGCTCTACTCACTGTACTATGTCACGTTGCATTGGTACATGAGATGAAACCTGCAGGTTGCTCAGTTCTAGCCTTTTCTGCATATCACCTAAGGATTCAACTGGAAAGCCACTTTATAATTAGTTAAGTCAAATCCGAATAAGCCACAAAGTAAAAACAGAAATTACATCTGGGCTCAAGCAGTTGTCCAGAGGCACCAAGGCCATACAATATGTAACTATGCCGAGAAACAAACAAGATGGCAGCACCAAGCTCTTCCCATGCACAGAAAAATCCTCCAGAGGCTGCTCTTGCTCAAGATCCAGAGCTTCAAAGGCTGGGCTTACCAAAACATATTCACCCAAACAGGAAAATCCTTATCAAACCCCCAAGAAATTCAGATATGAATATTTCAGTCAACAGTGCTCCTAAACCAGATCACCCCCACGGAAGAATACTCTAAGCCTGTGGAAAATCCCCATTCTGATATGGAAGAGGTTACTGCTAAAGAGAAAACGCTCACAATGGCGCTCTTACCCAATAAAGTCTCCTCAGAAAAACAGAGGGTCGGTTTCCCTATTCCTTATAGTAATTCTACCTCTTAATAGAGGAAATGTCTTAATACAGTGTCTTAATAGAGGAAACCGCGAGGTAGGAAGTCTGGCTTCTAGTCCTGCTGGCTGACCCTCAATCCTCTCGACCGTTAACAATTCAAGGTATGTTTTTACCACAGGCCTCATCCACAGTTTACACTGGCCAGTGAGAGTAAGAACACCACCAACATCTGCCTTACGGATGCTGGGAAACAACTAATGACAGGACATACCCCAAAACATTTTAAAAACCACAGAGAGGGGCGCCTGGGTGGCTCAGTTGGTTAAGCGACTGCCATCAGCTCAGGTCATGATCCTGGAGTCCTAGGATCAAGCCCTGCCTCAGGCTTCCTGCTCTGCCGGAAGCCTGCTTCTCCCTCTCTTATTCCCCCTGCTTGTGTTCCCTCTCTAGCTGTGTTTCTATCAAATAAATTAAAAAATTTAAAAACAAAACAAAACACAGAGGGCCGGGTGTCGACAGATCAGTTGCTCTTACCATAGAGTGGGATCGCCAGCTGTCGCCGGAAGAGACTGTGGACTTTCTCCAGCTGTGAATCAAAGGTTTGTTCCCGATCAAAAGGGGAAAGGAAGTCAGCTATGGGCTAAAGAAGCAAATTTGTAGTAAATGACAAACCATGTGGTCCTTCCTCCTTCAAAAAATATTTCAACAAAATTTTTAGTTTAAACTAAAAAAATAAATGTATGACCTCTGACACATGAGGTATTGTGTCAAATGCTGCAAGAGACACAAAAATAACCTTCTTTGCTACTGAGTGTTTATGACTGGGTGAAAAGCAAAAAGGAATGTAAGAAATGTATATACTGACAATATATGCGCAAATGACTACATGAAGCAGAATGTCAACATCGGGAAAGACTGTATCACAAATAGCAAAGTACTGCAGCTTGCTTTCAGCTGGTTTTTAAGGCTGAGTTTTGTTAGGATGGGAGGAAATAAGCAAAGACTCCTGGAGAAACAGGGATCTGGGATGCACTGGCAGGCTTTCCTGACGCAGTAAGAGGAGGAAACGGACTCAAACAGTGTAAGTGCAGTAGCCAGCAAGTGCACAACTGTCGAGGGGAGTGTGGGAGCGCTGGGTTATGTCTGATGCCAGAGGGCCACCAATGCCCGCCCACGGAGTTAGCCCGCTGCCTCTGTCAGGGTAAGCTGAAGGTACCACTGCAGCCTTTTCAATAGGGATGTCGTCAACAAGGGACTGGGCTACTTTAATAATCATCATCTAACTACTGTTCCACTAGGTACAGCTGATAACTGTGCCCACACACAAACACAGGAGGGAGGGAACACGGGGAAGGTACTACAAAATCCTTGCATCAGAGTTTTAAAAAATCCAATTATGATGGGGTCAAATCTCTTACCTCTTGCAGTTGTTACTTGACATGACTAATATATATACATATTTTTTGAGTGACATAGTTATTCTTATATATTCACCTGGAACCAGTAACCAAAATAGTATTCTTGAATATCACAAAAATTACAAGGTCATCTGCTTTTTAGTCAAAGAAATCACTGTTGTTCCACAAACACTACTGATTTTACTTTCCTGCTCACCCACTAAGGGACTGGTGAGGACCACTGTGTTAACTGTGTTCTTCCGAGGCCACTTGCAAGCACTGCCCCAACTATTCGAAGGCAAGCTGGTCAGAGACTGGGGCACTCACCCGGGCGGCTTCCACAATGGCGCTTTCAAACTCCCGATAAGCCTCCCAGATGGCAAGTCCTTTGGTCATATGTAAGCCAACCGACGAGAGCGCCCTTTCAAACACAGAACGGACTTTCTCAAGGCCACCTTTCTGACCAATTCCACCAACTGAGTACTGGCCATACTCTAGCCAAATGTTAGGACCTAAGAAGGAGAAGTGCTCTATTAATTCAGGATATGAAATACCCGAAGATCAAAACTTTTGTTCTGGTGCATCACAAAAGAAATATGCCCACCAGAACAGTACCCATTCATGCAAAAAGGCAAGAGCACATCAACAAGCACCCCAATGTATATATATTACTAATATTGCAGCTGGAAAAGAAAGTATATCTTAAATGATGTCCCAAATAGGTTACAATCATTGAGATTTTACTGCCCACACAGAATATGCCAGCAGGTAATATGTAATATGCTCATGATTTAAAAGCCTATATATTAAGATGGAAGGAATCCAATGAAAATTCTATGAAAAAATTAAAGAATCCAATGAAAATAGTTACAAAGCTGAGTATTTTCAGAAAGATTTCAAAGCTTAGAATTTTTTAACTTCTGAACCTCTTTAGGCCTTCGGGTCAAAGTCAAAGAACAAATTAAAACCACCAATCCCGTAATCAGAAGTCTGTGTTTTAAGTCTCTCTTTCTAATGATGCTTAAACAGCAACAACAGCAAAGACCCAATCACCCTGCTTTTTTATCCCTTTCTTCTTGAACTTTATATAGTCACCCCTGCGGCTTCAAGAGCAGACTAATGAATTTAAACTCTTTAGGAATGCAGTGGTTCCCACTGCACAAGTTTTCCCCATTAAGTCACTTTTCAGAGATTTGAAAATAATTTCACAGGCCTATCCATTAACCTCATAAAATAAAAATACTTAAAAGATAAAGAAGGTGATTTGACAATTATTGTACGCTTTCCCGAGGACTGCTTTTTCACTGAAACAGGTTTATTTCAGAGAACTTAGCCAAAGTTTGTTAGCTGCTCTGTTTTAGCTCATGAGTGCAGAGCAGCCATATGGGACACAATACAAAAAAGGAAGAGAGGGGCACCCTGCTGGCTCGATTGGTAGAGCATGCCACTCTTGAAGGAAGCCAAAGTGGCTTCTGAACATTCACAAAACAAGGGATACAATTTCCATGCTCTAGGACCCCTGAAACTAACATAAGAACTCCACAGGCCCCCATTCAAAACTAATCTGAGAAGCGTGGTTATCTGCCTTCCAGACTCCCAGCAGCCCTGAAGCAGTTGGGGAATAGGAAAAACACTGACCTCAGCCCTGACAGTGAAGACCCGACAGCAGGGTGACTGCAAACCATCAAGAACCGAAAAACATTAGTCTGGGGAGGTGCTGTTAATGACAACACTGAGACCTTCACAAAGGGGTGCCAGGATCATCAGAAACATGGGCGCATCAAGCCCTTGGAACTGTCAAGAGGTTCTAAGAAGCCACATGGGTGGATCGGAGCAGAGACGCGATACTAAAAGCACATGATGGTGCAATTTCATAGTCACAAAACACCTGTAATTTTCAGTATTTGGATTACAAACACTAAAAACTGATCAATTCTATTGGCTGGTAAAGGCACATGAAACTCAAATCTTTCTAACTGCTGGACTAACACTCTCCCTTCTGACGAGCAACACCTCATGATGCAACCCAGGGCATCAGGAACGGACGCACCCACAGACGCCTCAAAAAAGCACGCAGGGAACTTACAAATATAATCCTTCACAGCTTTCTCAAAGAGGTCGTACACGTGCTCTCTGTCCAGGCCGTCCAGAGCCATGCTGATCTCATCATGCAGCCACTCCAGCCAGAGCTCTGCAAGACAATAGCACTTCCTGCATCACCTCCTCCTTCACCAAAGGGCAGGATGAAAGCGAGGACTTAACTGTGCGTCACCAGCGCCCAAGCGCTGCCCCCATCTTATACAGCCTGCCACGGTTCACAAAAATTCAATTCTTAAAACTCGTACCGAGCACACAGAAGGTTTATGCTTCCAAATAAGAGCAAATAATTAAAATCCCAATATCCTACACCTGTTGGGCATTTTATATTTTTGCTAAGCATTTACATATATATATTTTTTTTTTTTCTCATTCAATCTTTTTTAAAAGTCCTGTAGGTGGCAGTCATAATGACCAATAATGGCACCTATCTAAGCATTTACAACATGCTAGGGCATTTATTATGTTTTGTGCACTGAATACCTCATCCAATCCATGTACTATAAGGTAGAAACTACTGCTAGCCCCATTTTACTGCTGGGAAAACTGAGTCTTTCAATATTTACATAATTCGCTTAAGGTCTCACAACTAGTAAGATGTATATATAGTCTGGGTAATCTGATTTCAGCTCCTATGCTCAGCAGTTATGCTTTTGCGAAGGGAGTGGGGGACAGGGTTGGATCTGGGACCAGTGTTCTCCAACTCCTCCCCCAGAAGATCAACTACAAACTTGGACTAGACCGTAGTGGTATCCCCATTTAAGAACTAGTCCATAAGACGGACAGCATAATTCTGTTTCAAATAAGTATAAAGAATCTAAATGCCTAATTACCATGTAACAAACAAGGTATCAAACATTTACACTAAAAATTGTTCAGAGAAGTTTAATTATAATACGATTATCTGGTGCTGAGAAAATGGATTAAATAATGAATGAGTATTAAACAATCATGACTGTTTTGCAAAAAACTAAAAGATGAAAAACTAGAAATCACTGACACTGGATGATGGGTTTTCCACTGTATTTCTATGTTCAACATTTTTGTAAGGAACACATTCCAGTTTCAGCATTGAAAACGGAATGTATACTCTTGAGTTCTCTGCGTTTACAAAAGCAGCCCAACTGCTGAGGCATTACCTTCAGTCAAAGGAAAGATCTCACTCATCTTCTGGCGAGCCATCCTCACTTTGGTAAGCTCCCCTTCCAGCCGGAGCAGCCGGATCAGGTCCACATGGCAGTTGTAGTCATAGACGTTGATAGACAGCTAAGAGGAAAAGGACACAAGGTGAAATTTAAAATGCCACCATCAAAAGAACTTCGCATTTTTCAGCACTGGTGACAACGCACGGGTCTGCTACAAAGCAAGGAGATGTGCCATCCAGGAACACCGCTGAAACAGCAAGGCCACATTTACCCCCAGGAAAAGAAAGAAAAATCATTGAACAAGGCTTCCTCTAATAAATACACAGAGCCACCACTCTGCTCCAGTCCCTGTAAGAACCCAGGTGGGTTGTTCTCTGAAACACAGGAAACATTCTAACGAAACTAACACCAAGTGTGACCTCAGGCAAGCCATTAACTTTGCTAAGCCTCCATTTCCTCGTCTGTAAAATGGGGATACCACTACGGTCTAGTCCATAAGGTTCTTGCAAAGATTTTAAAATGTGATTAGTAACGTGCGTTAGCACATGTCAGCTGTGTAGGTAAGAGCTCTTTTACCAAACAAACAAAAACAAACAAAAAAAGGAAAAAACAAACAAAAAGGAAAAAATCCTACTGGGAGCAACTAGAATGGCAGCATCTGTTGAAGCTGAGTGACAGGTACATCAGAGATTTATTTTTATATTTGAAACTTTTCAAACTAAAAAATTATAATTACTGCTTAAAAAGCTATCAGACATCTGAGACAACAGAAAATTAAAAGAATCTGTCACTAGCAGACTTTCTCTTAAAGACAGCGAAAGGAAGAGAAAGGAAATGATAAAAGAAATCTTGTGGCATCGGGAAGGAAGGAAGAGCTGAAAAGAGCAAGAAATACAGACAAGTATTCTGGATGATCCCTCTCATGAGTCTTCTAAGTTGTATGTGGTAAATGACACAAAAATGTTAAGACCACCTGATACTCAAAACAATGACATTTAAAAGTGGGGATGCTAAAGTGACCTAAACGAAAGGGCGATTTCCACACTTCACTCGGTGGCAGAACAAAGATAGCATGTAAGTCAAATAAGCTATTCCCAAGGCAACCACTAAGAAACTATACAAAGCAATACACTAAAAATCACTATAAATAAATCAAGATAGAATCCTAAAAAATGTTCAAGTAAATCACAGGAAGGCAAGAGAAGAGAAACATTAGAATAAGAAACAGAGGAAACAAATAAAAAATAATAAAATGCCAGGCTTTAGACCTAACACAGCAATAATTATCTTAAATGTTTATGCTCTTGGGACACCTGGGTGGCTCAGTCGATTAAGGATATGCCTTCAGTTGAGGTCATGATCCCAGGGTCCTGAGATGGAGTCCCACATCGGGCTCATTGTTCAGCAAGGAGTCTGCTTCTTTCTCTGCCTGCCTTTCCCCCTGCTTGTGCGGCCTCCCCCCTCCCTCCCTCCCTCCCTCCCTCTCTCCCTCCCTCCCTCCCTCCCTCTCTCTCTCTCTCTCTCTCTCTTTCTGACAAATAAATAAATCTTTTAAATGTTTATGGTCTCAGTATACTAATTAAGGGACACATGGGTGGTTCAGTCGGTTAGGCATCTGACTCTTAATTTTGACTCAGGTCACAATCTTAGGGTCATGGGACTGAGCCCCCACATGGGGCTCTGTGCTCACAGGGAGTCCGCTTTTCTCCCTCTCCCTTTGCCCCAGCCCTCATGCATTCTCTCTACAAAATAAGCAAATCTTGGGTGCCTGGGTGGCTCAGTTGGTTAAGCGACTGCCTTCGGCTCAGGTCATGATCCCGGAGACCCGGGATCAAGTCCCACATCGGGCTCCCTGCTCGGCAGGAAGCCTGCTTCTCCCTCTCTCACTCCCCCTGCTTATGTTTCCTCTCTGGCTGTGTTTCTCTCTGTCAAATAAATAAAATATTAAAAAAAAAAATAAGCAAATCTTTTGGGCGCCTGGGTGGCCCAGGGCCTCTGTCTTCAGCTTAGGTCATGATCCCAGGGTCCTGGGATCTAGGCCCATGTCAGGCTCTCTGCTCAGCAGGGAGCCTGTTTCCTCTGTTCTCTCTGCCTGCCTCTCTGCCTACTTGTGCTCTCTCTCTGTCAAATAAATAAATAAAATCTTAAAAAAAAAAGCAAATCTTTTAAAGATATATATACTAATTAAAAGACAGAGATTGGGAGAGTGGATAAAAACACACCCCAACCATATGCTGATTACAAGAAACTCACTTCCAATTCAAAGACATAGGAAGACTGAAAGTAAAAAGGTAAAGAGATACCATGTAAACATTAGTCCAAAAATAGAAGTGGCTATATTAATATTACACAAAGAAGACTTCAGAGAAAATCTAACTACCAAGGATAAAAACAGGGCATTACAAAATGAAAGGGTCAACCCACCAGGAAGACAAAGCAATCCTAAATGTGTAGGAAACCAACTACAGACCCTCAGAACAGATTAAGCAAGACTGTTCACGTTAAAAGAAGAAAGCGACACATACACGCTTACAATGGGGATTTCAAAATCCTCTCTTTCAGCAACTAGAACTACAAGATGAATAATCGGTAAGGAGACACAGGAATCGCAGCAGCATCAACCAACAGTATCTAATTAACATATATAGAACATTCCATCTGATAGTAACAGAATACATCTTTTTTTCTCAAGAGCCCATGGTGGGGCGCCTGGGTGGCTCAGTTGGTTGAGCGACTGCCTTCGGCTCAGGTCATGATCCTGGAGACCCGGGATCGAGTCCCACATCGGGCTTCCTGCTTGGCGGGAGGCCTGCTTCTCCCTCTCTCACTCCCCCTGCTTGTGTTCCCTCTCTGGCTGTGTTTCTCTCTGTCAAATAAATAAAATCTTTAAAAAAAAAAAAAAAAAAAAAAAAAAAGAGCCCATGGAAGATTTAGTGAGACCAAATCACGGACTGTAAGATAAACTCTGACAATTTTTTTAAAAGTGAGATCATATAGAGTATGTTATCTGACACAACAGAAATTAAATTAGAAATCAGTAATGGTAGGGAAATATTTAAACATTTGGAAATTGAGTGATACACTTCGAAATTATCCACGGGTCAAAGAGAAAGTCTTGGGGGAAGCTTGAAAATATGTAGAACTGAACGAAAATGAAAATATAGCAAGTCAAAATAAGGATACAGCTACCGCAGCATGGAGAGGAAAACTTACAGAACTAAATTCAATGCATAAAAAGAATCATACGCCATGACTAAGTGGAATCTGTTCTAGGTACATAAGCCAAGTTCATACTTCAGTCTTTGAAAACCAATCACTGTAATCCACTAGATGACAGGCTAAACAAAAATCATAATATCAACTGATACAGAAAATGCATTTCACAATATCTAACAACCGTTCACGATAAAAATTCTAAACCAGTTAGGGCCTTATTAAAATTTAAACTTTTCGCTCTATGAAAGATTCAATTGAGGATGCAAAGCTACAGACTTCAAAAAAATATGTACAAACCACATGTCCAGCAAAGGACAAGCATCTAAGATAAAATGGGTAACTCCAAACTTAACAACAACAAAAAAACAAAGAATCCAATTAGATAACGGGTAAAAGACGTGAACCAGTTATATGAAGAGGACACAAGACAGCCAATAAGTGCACACAGTAGTGAAGATCATTAACTATCAGGGAAATGCAAATTAAAACCACAAGATACCATTACACACCTAAGAGAATGACAAAAACAAAAAATAGTGACAACATCAAATGCTGGAAAAGAAGAGGAAAAAAAACCAACTGGCTCACTCATACAATGCTGATACTGCTGATGGGAATGTAAAATGTGTATGGCGGCTCTGGAAAACAGGAAGGCTGTTTCTTACAAATTCCATACACAATTACACATCACCCAGCCAGTGCACCCTTGGGTATTTTTCCAAAGAAATAAAACCTATGTACCCACAAAACCTGTAAGTGAAGGTTCATAACAGCTTTATTCCTAGTAGCCTATTACTAGTAACCTAGCAGCCAATCGGAAACAACCCAGATGTCCTTCGATGATGAATGGTTAAAGTAACTGTGGGGCACCCATACTGTGGAATACTACTCAGCCAGAAAGAGGAAATGAACATGTACCCAACTTAGATGATTTTTTTTTCTAAGATTTTATTTATTTGACCAAGAGTGAGAGAGACAGAGAGGGAGCACAAGCAGGAGTAGATGGAGAAGCAGGCTCCCAATGAGCAGAACACCTGACATGAGGCTGGATCCCAGGACCCCGGGATCATGACCTGAGCCGAAGGCAGACGCTTAACTGACTGAGCCACACAGGTGCCCAAGTCAGATGATTACATAACATCCTTGAAAAGACAAAATTATAGAAATGGAGAACAGATGAGTGGTTGCCAGAGGTCAGGAACTGTAGCTATAAAAAAACAATAGGAAGGACCCTGTGGTGACAGAACTGATGTGCTGACTGTATCAACATCAACATCTGGGTGGAGGTATTATACTATAGTTTTAAAAAACGTGACCATGGGAGAAACCAGTAAAGGGTACACAGGATCTCTGTACAATTTCTTACAACTGCATGCAGGGAAATCTACAACTATCTCAAAATGAAAAGTTTAATTTTTTCAAAAACCTTTCATATGAGTTGGGTATGGGGTCCCCTTAAGTCTACAGCACTAGTGTCTACTCTTCCAACATCTACCACATTTCAGCACTATTCCCTCTCTTCCATTCAGCTAACACTCTGAAAATGTACTCAAGAATCTAGACACTAGGTTCTGCATTAAAATACACAGAAGAAGATTTGTCTCACCAGGTAGCAAGGCTCAGTGACAATGAGTTAGATCATGGAAATAACGCAGGATTGACAAACTGACCAACAAAACAAAAAAGAACGCCAAGAAACAGACCCATGCAGACAGAAAATAGACGACAGAACGGCACTGGTTTTAACAAAATGAATTCAGGACCCATGACTTGACCCCAGTTTGAAAAACACTTACTCATAGAAATCCTTAAACATGTTGAGTAACAGCACATTTCAACAGTAACAATGGTCCTTATAGCTTGCTGGTAACGGGATCAAGTAAATTAAATTAAATTAAAATAACCTGTGAGCAATCCAAATGTCAGAACTGATAAATGATGGGACACCCACCCAATGGCGTGCTACATATACAGTAGGCAAAATGAGTGAACTGCAGCTACAGGCAACACGGAGGAATCCCAGAAACACACTGCTACGTGGAAAGCAGTTTTGGGGAGCATGTACCCAACTTAGATGAATCTTTCCAAAAGCTCAAAAATTAGCAAAAGTGGGCCATATATTACCTACAGACACATACGTA
Source organism: Spilogale gracilis (assembly GCA_004023965.1). Taxonomy (NCBI): domain Eukaryota; kingdom Metazoa; phylum Chordata; class Mammalia; order Carnivora; family Mephitidae; genus Spilogale; species Spilogale gracilis. The sequence goes on from PITA01023204.1 coordinate 13,220, forward strand.
GGTGATAAAACTATACAAGTTTCAAAAGGGAAAGAGGGGCGCCTGAGTGGCTCAGTTGGTTAAGCGACTGCCTTCGGCTCAGGTCATGATCCCAGAGACCCAGGATCGAGCCCTGCATCGGATTGTCTGCTCGGCGGGAAGCCTGCTTCTCCCTCTCTCACTCCCCCTGCTTGTGTTCCCTCTCTGGCTATGTTTCTCTCTGTCAAATAAATAAAATCTTTAAAATAAATAAAATAAAAGGGAAAAAAACACACCAGGTTAAAGAAAAGTACTTACCTGGGTTTTAAGAAGGGAAGGCAGGGCCATAGCGGAGGAAAAGCCAATTAAGTATGTCGAACAGTACTGATCAAGTTCTAACTCTTAGACCAAGTGGTGGGGTAAGCAGTGTTCACTTAATCTCCACACTTCGCAATTTACAGATGTGAACTACTTTGTATATATCAAATTACATGCAAAAAGACAATATTCAACAATGGGCAAGAGTCTGACTTAAAATTTTTTTTATCTCAAGACTTTTAGCAATGTTCTCCTGCTCATGATATATAAATCTTAACAAGCTGAGCCCACCCCATGATGACATGATGGGTTTAAAAAGGACTGGACCAGGTCAGAACAAAAGCACTCAACTCTCCCCTGGTTCTCGGCTTCCTCATTTGTACCAGGAAGGAGTTGGAGTAAATCTCTGTGTCTCAAGTGGGCTCATGACACATGGATGTTTCAAAAATGTCAAATGTGCACTAGTAACACTAACTGAAGAAGTGATGTCCGCCCAAAACGTACTTTTCTTGCTGAAGAAGTGGCAGAGGCTCTCCCTGTCACCCCACTGCTCTCAACTCACCTGGGTCTGAAGGTGGATTTGGGGCAGGAATGTGGGGGTGGGACAGTCCTGTTAAAGTGACTAACGTCTATACAAGTGCCCCTTACATGAATACCATGTGTAGGTCGGGAAAAAATAAAAGGTATAAAAGGCAATGAAGTAAAGAAACTGCTTCCCAGGATGGCTTTTGGTCTAAATTTGATTTCTAGGCCAATAATAAAGATACTAGGTAAGAAGAGGTACTCCGAAAGTATGTGCATTTAAAATGGATACTGAGATGCATTTATGAGACTTTCTACAGAGTTTGCTTAGCACCAAGTGAGCACATATACTGGTCTATTCTGGTCCAGAACACCATTAACAACAAAGGATGACTTAAAGAGGCAGCTTAACCAACGCACACAGTGATGTGATTTCCTGACCCCCGAAAAACCTAGAACCAGAGTGGTGGTGGTGAAGTAACAAGAGGCCTGGTCCAGAAGACACAACCCCTGCAATCCCGGGCAGGGCGGGAAAAGAACAGAGTGAGCACAGCACCCACTATGTGTCCCATTTGCCAGGAGCTTTATATATACAGGTCGCTTAAGCTCACAACAGCCCTGTGAGGGAGGCACCGTCACCACCCTTGTTTCAACGACCTAGGACACCGCAGGCTCAGGCAGCTGAAATGACTTATAAGGCACCAGGAGTGGCCACTCTTAGTTTCAGGACACAAACACGAATAACGGGAAAGCTTTGCTTTTGTTACGAGGTCAGATACCACAGCTAATTTCAAGCTTCCATGGGATACACTCAGAGAACTGGAATTTGCAGAGATGACACAGACCTGTCTAGATGTCACCCATCATTACACTCCACCGTAAGAGCAGTTACAGAAGGAACTAGAGGCGATGGGATCAGGATGAGGTGGGAGGGAGGTTTGGAAAAACTGGAAAAATCAATCTCTACACCCCACGACAAAGAACTCGATAAAGCCAGAGGCTCTCCAAATCACATCACTGTCAAAATCACGTCACTGTCTGAGCACCAAACCACCTTCTGTGACCTGAGGTAGGGCAGGCAACTGCAGGACACCAGAAGCCAGAAGATCTCCACTCTCTCGCTAGCCAGTTACTCTCTCACCAACAACATAATCCTTCTGCTTCCAAGCTTCCCCTTCCGCTCAAACAGCTAATCCTATTTCCCCTGACTCACAGAAGAGTGAGCTGATGGCTTGTGGAAAAGCCCAAGGCTCGATCGAGGTCAGAAGCACAGATTTCCATCAGGACAGGGACAGAGTCAGCCTGGCACCTTTGTGAATGAATAAAAGATGGGAGTACAACACTGGCATACTTATTTCTAAAAAGTAGAAAAGGAAATCACCTGCCTACCCCAACTGGGCTCCTTTGACATTCAAATGTAGAGGAATGAAACAAGCAATACTGATGGATATCATGGCTGTTTCACAACAAGAGTATCACTGCCAAAGAGAACATTACAAGGAATCTCACACTCAGCAAGGTTAAGTGAGTAAGGTAGGTTAAAAACTTCACATCACTAAGTAACTTCATAGCAGTGTGGCTTCTGATACACAGACAACCCTGATAAGTTCAATTCCCCTTGTGAGTGACTCTAAGCAAATTATTTCATCATCTGTTCTGAACCTGTTTCCTCATCGTTAAAACAAGAATGTTCTCGATTTGCCTTTCCAATTCTTTTTTTTTAAAGACTTTAATTTTGCGAGACAGAGAGTGCAAGTGTGCAGGGAGGAGGGGCAAAGGGAGAAGCAGGCTCCTCGCTGAACAGGGAGCCCAATGCATAACTTGACCCCAGGACCCTGAGATCAAGACCTGAGCCAAAGGCAGACGCTTAACCGACTGAGCCACCTAGGTGCCCTGCCCTCCCAATTCTACTTCCCCCTCTCCTCCCTGTCCTGGAAGGAATCCCATCCACGCAGTTTCCGGCGTTCTTACTTCCAGCATGGTTTGCCCTGCAAAAGGCACCAGCAAATGTTTGGAGAGAGAAAGACAGGTCAGGGTATTCCTTCCCCCACCCTGACTAAAGGTCTCACCTGCTCTCAGGTGCCCTCTCCACACAACTATTTAGGAAATTGACAGGTCTTCTCCCCTCATCTCTTCAGGCCTAAAAGCAGACACAAAGTTCTGCAGTCACTAGCCCTGAGGTACTGCACCTCCACTCCAGATCTCTCTGACTACACTTTAATAAACACAGTAGTCCCCTTATTAACCTCTCAAATTATTCTAATCTGAATGAACCACCTTTTTCCCGCTGAGACCCTGGATCACACAGGAGTTACAAATTAGAGATCAAGGTACCATGAGGTGCCAGGCATTGGGCTATTAATTACTGTTACAACAACCACATGATGCAGAACTTGTTGCTCCCAACTTACGGGTGAGAAAGCGGAGGCTCAGAGGAGTTAAGAAATTTGCCTAAGCTCACACAAACACGGACTACTACAACTAGGGCCTCAGCCTCCAGACGCTGACATGTCTACCGTCCCATTTCTATCATCATCGTCACGGTCACTGCTTTGTCTTATCACACAGTAGTTCACCGTCAATGGGCACTGCTACTGAAAAGGAAAAAAAAAATCTCTTATGAGTACAATTTTATTGCGATTGCTGACCACAGTTTAACGGTGTGGTTACGAGCGGGAGCTCTGGAGTCGTTTCTGAGTTGAAGGCCTGGATCGCCACTTGCAGAAGTGTAATCTTCAGCTAGAGAACTCCCTCAATTTCCTCCCGTAAAACGGGGAATACACTACTTCCTTCCCTGGGGAGCAACGAACGTTTCAATGGAATAGCGCTTGCAAAGCACCCGACAAGCAATAAACGCTCAAATGACGGGAGCCGTGATGACGAATAGCGGTTTTGCGGCCTTAGGGGCTTTATTACCGGGGAGACCGGGGAGAAGGGCTGCAGCCCGGCAACCTGAGGGAAGGAGGCCGCCGCCCCGCCCCGGACCCACCTGCTCCTCCAGCCGCTCGATTTCCAGCTGGTTCTTCTCCTCCTCTTCGTCAAACTCCCATTCGTACTCCCCGGGGGAACTCTCCGCGGAAGAAGCCATGGCGTACTCCTCGTCCCCATCGCTCTCACTCACGCCTTCCTCCGGCTGGTCCCACCCCGGCCCCACGGCCTTGTATGTCGCAGCGGCCACGGCCCGCGATAAAACCTTCCTCTTCGTCCTAGCCGTCTTAACGTCTTCCTCCTCGCCCTCCGCCGTGGGCCCGGCCTTGGGCTCTGCCTCCGCTTCTGAAGCTGATGTTGCGGCCGCCGTCGCCATCTCGCGCTTTCAGTGACTCCCGGGTCTTCTCGCGACCGCCGAGGACCCGCTGAAGTAGGAGCTGCCCGCGGCGTGCGCCTGACCAAAACCCCGCTCTCCCTGCTACCGAAAGGGGAACTGTGAACTTCAAACGACGCGAAAATCTCGGAATACAGGAAATTTCGTATCTGTCTTACATATGTGTAGAAGTCCCCTCATAGTAAGAACTCCCCAACACGGCATGTGTTCCGTCGCAACTTCTGACAGACGTTGGGTCTTTGCACAGGAAGTGGAGGCCGTAGAGGAAGTAATGGGGGTGATGACTGAAGGGAAGGGCTCGGCGCCATCTTGAGAAGGTCAAAAGAAATCCTATCATAAATGCTTCCCTTACCGCCTAGCCCAATCTGGCGCGTGGTTCAGTCTCCCCAGCAACTGAACCTCAAACGCAGAGAAAACTCCAAGTCCCCGGGAAGGGATCGATTTCCCAAAGATTCCTCCCCTTTTTGTAATACCTGGTGCCTAAGTAAGTGTTAAATACACATGTGAGTTTTATTTTATAAAATCATAGTCTGCAAGCCAGTATTAATAAGTTTCATTACTAAGCGTTTATTTAGAGACTCATTTCCAGGCATTGTCATATAAATATGTCAGTTTGCTACTTTATGAAAAGATGCAGACATATATATATAATATATATACACATCTAAAAAATATCAGAGTCGGCATGTTCGTTTCCTTATTTAAGCTCCCATTTTTGAGGTACGAAAATACTGTTTATTTGTTGCCTTTCTTCCTCATTAGCAAGGTTAATTACATAAGGAATTAATACGTTTTTCTTTCTGTTGGCTCCCCAAAGCCTAGTAGAGCGCCTTGACATGACACTTGCTCAATGAATTGCCCTTGAAAATAAGTACAAAAGCGAGGATCAAGGCTCGAAGAGATTATGTCGTTCGCCTAGGACCACACAGCTGGGGAGCAGTAGATCCGAATTCTAAATCAGACCTGTCCTTGCTTGAATCTCAAAAACGTCTGGGCAACCTCGGACAAACTACTAAACCTCTTTGACCCTCAACTTCCTAAGCTGCAAAATCGGGTTGAGAAAACTAGGCTGGTTGATCCACTAAGCCCCATTCTGGCGGAAGGTGGCCTTTGTGAACGCAACCTTGGGTCCCCACTCCTGCCTGAGACTCCTCAGATCCAAAACCCCGCACTCCGAACCAATTCTCCAACTTCAGTCTTTCGTTTCGGCGTCCCGCCCACCCCTGAGGCGCGTGGTAGACGGGACCAAAGGCTGACGCGTGCACGGAGGGGGAGAGCGCAGGCGCGAAGTCGCGGTGACGTAATAGGGTGCGCGCTCCAAGTCCGGAGCCGACTCGCGGGCGCGTTCCTCCCCTCGGTCTCGCGCTCGGCGGACGCAGGCGCAAGCCCGGAAGATGGCGGCGGCTGGAGCTGGCCGTCTGAGACGGGCGGCGTCAGCCCTGCTACTGCGGAGCCCGCGCTTGCCTGCCCGGGAATTGTCGGCTCCTGCCCGTCTCTATCACAAGAAGGTAGGGGCGGATGAGGGGATGCGCGGGACCCGCACTGGTAAGGGGGCGGGAAAGCGAGGACCGGCGAGAGGACCGTGGTTTGCCGGCGCTCAAAGGAGGCCGACCTAAGGAGGAGGGGCCGCAGGGTTGTGCGCGGCCTTGGGAGCCCCCACTGCGGCGGTGGGTGGGGGCCACTCCCTCGCACGACTCTGAGTGGACTAGGCTTCCTTCGCTGCGCAGATAAAACTAACCGCTGCCCGGGGGCCCCGCCGCTGGCTGCGGTTTCGTGCTTCAAAACCCAACAGCTCAGGAAGGAGGGCCCTGTTAGGACCTACTAACCGGTCTCCAGGGGGAGAGACAGACACACACACACACACACACACACACACACACACACACACTTTCTCTCTCCCTCTCTCTCTCCAGGGACGGACACACACACACACACACACACACACACACACACAGGCGCGCTTCGCCGGGCTCCGGCTCGGCCATTGGCCTAGCCACATGACCTTGGGCAGGTCCCTGCTCTGCGATGAACCTATTTTCCCCATTTGTAAAATGGGTTCTTAGCATTCCCCTACATGAGACAGTGCTTGTGGAGTCCTCGGCATGGTGCCCAGCACATGGAGATCATTTACGGTGCAGTTACTGTTGTAGGAACTCCTGGGCTCCCGAGTGGACTCAGATATGTAAACAACAGTCATGTTTTGATTTTGTCCCTTTGTTTTTTTGGCGGGGGTGGGGATGGCGGCGTTGGGGAGTAGGAATAGGCGCATAGTTTGCAGCCCTTGCCTTCCGAGGGCATAAAGTCCCCTAAACCTGAAACTTTGCCACTTGGAAAGCAACTAACTAAAGAACGCGGTAAATCAACATGGAGCAAAAAGCCCAGACGAAGTACTATCTTGTAGGTTTTTGGGCTTAGAATCAAAATCCGTGGTCCGGAAAAGAGAATGAAGATCGGGAGACTTAAGGCTGACTGGTTAACAAGTCTCAAGGTTACGTTAAAGCCTTCTGTGTGCCAGTTTGAATAGATACTGTTCTGTCCTGGCCTCAGCGTGTCCGCCGGGGACTTCGCTCCTCCCCTACCTAGGGGTGTGTTTTGTTGACAAAACACCCTCAACGAACGCGGGCTAGCAGCCGTTCAGCCACCAGGGGGCGCTGTTCCACCAGAGAGATTTCCGGGCCTTGAACTACAGTAATGGGATGGTTACTGTTTTTATCATACACGAATGGACACATTCCGTAGCATGGTTCCTCATGTAACATTCTCCTTAAGACTTCTGGGAAATCCTTCGATTGCTGGACCATACTTAGATTTTGAAATTTTTAATACTAATCATCCTTTGAGGATGGATTTATTTGGGAATACCAGAAATGCTGTTTGAGCCCAGATCTGGTGGAGGTCAGGTAATTATTTGTGATTAAAAACCCGACGGAGGGTTCCTGGGTGGCTCCGTCAATTAAGCATCTGCCCTCAACCTAGGTCATGATCCCAGGGTCCTAGGATAGAGCCCCAAGTTGGACTCTCAGCTCAGCAGGGTGAGTCAGCCTCTCCCTCTCTGCCCGTCCCCGTTTGTGCTTTCTCTCTCGCTCTCAATAAATTCTTTTTAAAAAACCCATGGATTTAAGACATGATTTTGCTGATTTTTCTCCAGTAACTCAAATTTCTGAAGGTAGTTGGAGAAGAGGTACAAAAAGATTGGGTCATAAAGTCTCACTCACATAAGTGTAAGCCTACCTCCCGTGGTGGTGGTGGGGGGGGGGGGGTTGATCTTAGTGACTGCCAGCCTGCGGGTTTCGGCTTGCTGACTTCAGGGAACTTACCATCAAGTTGGGAATACCAGTAACAAAAAAGAGTGATCACTGGATTCCCCTTAACCTTCTCATTTCAGGTTGTTGATCACTATGAAAATCCTAGAAACGTGGGGTCCCTTGACAAGACATCAAAAAATGTTGGAACTGGATTGGTGGGGGCGCCAGCATGTGGTGATGTAATGAAACTGCAGGTACCACTGGTTTTCATCTTACTGGTCATGACAGTAATCGCTTTGTGCATACACTGCTTCGTTGTTTACAAAGCATTTGCACACAGAGCTTTCCATTTGGTCTCTGTCTGGATTCCTGTGAGATGATGGGATGGTTCGAAGTTATCAGTTATTGGGTAGGGACTGAATCTTAATTCTCTTGTACACTGCTGACCCTTTCTGGTGTCACTTTTCTCCTCTATCAACTTAAATTCCAATTTCAGCTAAGTAGAAAGTTTTGTGAATTTTACTGAGCAAAGGAAAACCACAACCATTCGGTTAGCAATCCCCAGTGAGACAGGAAATGCCACATATCAAGCCTTCCCCAAATTGGAAACAACACAAAGGTAGTAACTGGCACATAGCTTTGTCCACATCTACCTCCTTGTGGTGAGGGGGCAACTTGCCAGAGGTCTTCATGCCTATATTGGAAAACAGAAACAAGGCAGGAGGAAACCACTAGATGTCATTTCATGCCAAACTAAAAAGCACTAACAACGGATCTTTATTAGACTCTCCCAGTGTTTAAAGATGCAGACTGACTGAGCAGCCAAGAGCAAAACTTCATAGCCAAAAAGCAGACGAGGGTTGCAAAACCAAAAATGGGGGGGGGCGCATATTTTTCAGCTTATCTTTACCCTGTAGGCCTGTATCATTCTGATCATCGTTCCTGCATCTAACTCTTCATCACTGAGTCCTTCGTGACAAAGCAAATTCAGTAATTAACGTTAAAACTTAGGGTGTGGAAAGCAAGCCCAAAGCCTCAGTGAACCCCCATAAATGGAGATTCTACAGGGCGCACCGGAAACCACTGCTTAACTCCTGTATCTTTTCTAGATTCAAGTGGATGAAAAGGGGAAGATTGTGGACGCCAGGTTTAAAACATTTGGCTGTGGGTCTGCTATTGCCTCCAGCTCATTAGCCACTGAGTGGGTAAAAGGGAAGACGGTAAGTCTGCCTGCAGATTGACAGAATTAGATCATATTCCCAACAAAAACTGCCTCTGAGTTAAGAGAAGGGTCTAGTTAGTTATTGGTGGGGAGGGGACTGATTTTTTTTTTTTCAAAGTATTGTAAGAATTTCTTTAATTTCTCCTACTCAGGTTTTGATTAAATTCTCCACATTGGGAACATGGACAATTTTGTTGTGTTTTTTATTTCGGGTTTTTGGGGTTTTTTTTGGTCGATCATTTTTGTTTGGAGGTTTGGGCGGTTTCTGTTCAGGGCTTGTTTGTTTGTTGGTTTGTTTGTTTAGAGGGTTGGAGGGGGCAGAGGAAGAGAGAGTCTTAAGTAGGCTTTACAGCCAGCACAGTGCCCAAGGCAGGACTCAATCTCATAATCAGATCCTGACTGAACCAAAATTAAGAGCTGGATGACGCTCAACCAACAGAATCACCCAGGCACCCATTTAGTTTCATTTTTAATTAGGGAGTTAGGGAATTAATAGGGAAAAGATCTTCACCTCCCCTTCTAACAAAAGAACTGTGGCTTTCTCCAAGGTTGCTGATTAAAATTTCTTAGGAGTCTAAGGGTCGGAGAGGTTGTATTGTGGTTTGTGTTCTTGTTTATTTCCTTCTGTCATGTTTCAGGAAGGATTGCAGGTGGCTCATAAGGATTCATGAAATAAACTAGCCTGTACTAAAAGAGGGATTAAAGAATCAAAAACACGAAAGATGGAGGCAAAGCAAACAAATAGAACAATGATCTAGGTGGCTAGTCAGTAGGCCCTCAAGAGTGGAAATGAGAGAGGCTGGAACATCTTTTCTGTTCTCTCTGCTAAAGCCTCTTTCCCAGCAGCTGCAGAGGGGGTACAAGGTCCCAAACCCAGTGAAGAACTGGAGTTTCTAAAGTCCAGTCATTAAAACCTCTCAGAAATGCCAAAACAGGGGCGCCTGGGTGGCTCAGTTGGTTAGGCGACTGCTTTCGGCTCGGGTCATGATCCCGGAGACCTGGGATCAAGCCCCACATCAGGCTTCTTGCTCGGTGGGAGGCCTGCTTCTCCCTCTCTCAGTCCGTCTGCTTGTGTTCCCTCTCTGGCTGTGTTTCTCTCTGTCAAATAAATAAATAAAATCTTTAAAAAAAAAAAAAAAAGGCCAAAACACAGGTCTGCTTATCCTTGCAGCCCCAAGGGAGCAGGTTCAGGGAGCTGAGTCAGAGCTGTGGGCCTGGGGACCTGGGCCACGTGCCCCCTTTTCCCTGTGGCTCCGGACCTTCTGGCTGGTGAGCTCCTCTCGTGAGCACGGACCTGGAGGGGGTGCCTCTGATTTGCTAAGACCCGTCCTCTGGGAAGGGGGAAGTGAGACAGGCACCTGTGCTCCCAGGATCTGACCTTTTGAGTTTTGAGCAGAAAGTGGAGGAAGACCTTTGACCTTTGACCTTGAGGTTCTCTCATCTGAGTTAGTAGAAACAGAATGTGAAGCATTAGCCTTGAAGTCAGCAGAATTGAGAAACTGGGGGACCGATGGGGAACTCTGGCTTTCCTAAGGTGATAGGGCTCCATTCCATGTAGGCCTTCCTCACATGTCCTCGGGCACTCAGGCAAACTCAGGGCATCCTTTTCAGTCTGTCTGGCTGAGATAGATTCTCTTCTGGAAGAGGATGATCCCAAGACCCGGTCTGTGCCACTGCCAAGTGCTGGAGTGCCTCTGGTCTATTTGCCATCTCTCTGACGGCCCTGATGCCATTCAGCACTTCTCGTTGAAGGGATTTATTCTAAACATTTGGTATAAAGACATCACTGAAGCTGATACTCACAAAACCAGAACAGGAATGAAAAAGAGAAAGACTCATGTCACTGGCCGGAAGCAGACCCCTAAGAGAAGTCTCTCTGGCTGGCTTCTTGACGTGTCTTGTCCGGCCTTGCTTACCCCGGCCAAGCAGTGGGGGGTGTGTACTCCGTATGGAGAGTCCCGGCTGCAGCCCCGATGCAGTGCGTCCTTGGGGGTTGTTAAATGGAAGTCATCCCCCACCACCCCGTCCTGAGCGCCTCTTTGGCCTTCCATTTTTATTGACCTCAAATTAGAGCTGTTTTTTTCTCATCTGTGCCTCTCAGGTGGAGGAAGCCTTGACCATCAAGAACACGGACATCGCCAAGGAACTCTGTCTTCCACCCGTGAAACTGCACTGCTCCAGTAAGTTTCTGCTGCAGAAGACCAACAGGCTGGCACAGTCGGGAGTGATTTTGTAATGGCATCTACTGGCATTTGTGCAGAGTAATGGCAAGTCCATTTCAGTCGAAGAGTCCATGACCTTCAGATGGTGAAAGTCCCCGTCTCACAGCCCGTGGTCTCACAGCCCATCTCTAGGAGGGTCTTACAGGAGGCGGTGTGTGCTGGGCGTCATGTGAGCACTTCGTGGCATTTCTTTTTCTTTTTTTTTTTAAGATTTTATTTATTTATTTGACAGAGATCACAAGTAGGCAGAGAGAGGAGGAAGCAGGCTCCCTGCTGAGCAGAGAGCCCAATGCGGGCCTCGATCCCAGGACCCTGAGATCATGACCTGAGCCGAAGGCAGAGGCTCCAACCCACTGAGCCACCCAGGCACCCCGTGGCATCATTTCCAAGCCTCAGAAATGTCCTCTAGTCCATAGATAGTTTCATTATCTTACAGACCAGGAGAGCCGCACTCAGCTTAAAGCTCCCCAGTCACATGCCTTCTAAGTGGGAGAGCCAGGCCCTCAGCCCCAGTGTTTGATTCCGGAATCTGTGCTGTTCCACCCCAGTGGGGGTCAAGTTCGGACCAGTAAAGGAGATAACTGAGCCTGTGCCGTAATCCTGTCTTTGGTTGCCGCTTCCTTCCCAGGTGCCGCTGCTTGTACAGCGTCTGCCTCCATGTGCACAGAATGATTAAGGGGCCAGTTGTGCGCCAGTCCCCTGTACACTGTCCTAAGAGAAAGCCCAGATGCCTTAAGACTTACACATGGTTTTCCAGTTCAGTCTCTGTCTTAAATCTAAAGTATTTTCCATCTTCCCTCAACCTTCTAGGGAAGGAGAGGATGAGAAACAGTAGCCTTAACTTACTGACCAAATTAGTCAAAAATCAGCAGAGAGCCAGGCCTCTTGGCAGAGTAAGACTCACGGGGGATCTGAGGGGCAGGGACACGCTAACACGGTTGTCAGGAAATCTGCTAAGACCCGAGTTCTTTCCCCCAGGGCTAGGATTCCACATGCCCAGGAATAAAGACCATAGCTTATTGACCTTTTCAGAAAACCCCCAGCCTTTTCATTTGGCCTTCTTGGGCACCACAGCCTTTAGCTGCTCCTATCTGCTGCTTGCTTATTCTTTTCCCCCATAGTCACTGTAATACTGACTTCAAAGTAAAAGTTTTCCAATTTGGGATCCCTAGAGAGGATGTGGCAGTTGCCACCTGTCAGCCCAGTGCCTTGATCCCCATTGCAGCAGCCAGCTCAGCCAGTGTCCCCTACATTCACTCCTTCCTTTCCTGGGAGCACGTGAGAACTAACATATCTCGTGGCCCTCTGACATGTCAGTTTATTAAGCCCTCACACTATCCCAGCAAGGACAGAAATGTACCCGTTTTCTAGAATAGGGGATTCCAGGAGGCTGAGGGACTAGCCTAGAATCCCAGGTATGTAAACTCTAGTCTGCCTCCAAACCCACGAGCAGGGATAATTGGGCTCAGGAAACGGTGGCTTTCCAGGCTTGTTCCCGAGCCCCAGCCCCAGCTGGGGGGGGGGGTTTCTGATAAGCCCTTCCCAGCACCGCTGCCCTCCAGCTCTTAAAGATGCAATTCCCAAGACCCTCTCTGTACATCTACAAACTGAGGCTGTCTTTCCTTGTGTTCATTCTAGTGCTGGCTGAAGATGCAATCAAGGCTGCCCTGGCAGATTACAAACTGAAACAAGAATCCGCGAAAGGAGACACAGAGAAGAAATGAGCCCTCAGCCAAGCATCTAGCAGGTCAGACCTGTCTGTCCACCCACCGCATGATCACTGCAGATGTTCCAAAGCCCCTGCCGCCACTACAGTGAAAGCTCTGAGACATGCACAGCACCTGCTGCTCACCTGGGGGCTCCGATGCCAGCAAAATACACAGTTTACTTGTTGCCAGTCCTGTGCTTTCTTTCAGCCCACTCTTAGCGCCTTAACCCCATTTGTATATATTTTGAATTGTGTGCATGGCCTCTAACTGAAATCAGTCAACACATTCTGAAGTGTGGTAGTCCACAAAGAGCACACCTGATTTCATCTGAAACTATCTTGGGGAAGATTACCAGTAGGAGGCTGTGGTATGATTATTTGATAGAACCAATTATTGTACATAAAACAGATGTGCATAAATATATATATATATAATAAAAGAACATGAGACCATGTTTTTCTCTGATAAACCTTGTCTCTTGGACCCCTCACTCACCCTGGGGTCCCGCCCAGAGCCCCTTGGGGCTCCCAGATGCTGGACTGTGATGACATGCTCACCCTCTGAGCAAACTGGACAATAAGGACCATGGCAGAGCTGGCCAGACGTGTGTCACGCTTTATGGAATGGAGGCGAAGGTGAAGGGAGAGGGCCAGCTCTTTTCGCTGTGCTTTGCAAAATAATAGACTGACAAATAACATGAGTCCAGAATATTCTTTTTGTAATTTCACTGATTTGTGAAATGCTAAAACCTGAGAAACACCGCCTCTGACAATCCCCTAAAATTATGGAACAGTTGGGGGAGGGGTTGGAGCCTGTGTGTGGGGGGCCCCCGCCTGCCGACCGGCCGTGGCCTGCTCACCTTCCGGTAGAGGTGTGGAGCTGGACCCCGGGCCGGGATGAACTGAGCTCTCGGTGGAGGCAGCGATGGCAAGCCAGGCCATGGCCAGTGCCGCGGCAGGGCTGCACGGCCCTCTGGCGCTGTGGAATTGGCAGGCCACGAAGCACGTGGAGCCGCAGGCAAAACCAGCTTTTCAACGTCTACCGGACTCTGCCGGCAGTAGTGGCTACCGCAGGGAGTGGTCAACCCCAAGTGACAAAACGGGAAGCAGCATGAACGCAGGCATAAGGCCTACTGAAGGAGAAAGACAAGCTGCCCACCAACGAATGATGCCTTTATAAACACCCAGACATAGCAGCCAGAATGGACAGAGCTAAAAATTTTCTAGAAGGCGAACCCTAAAAAACGAACAGATGGTGAATTTGAAGTTCTTACTAGTTTATGTATAGAGGCACCAGATTTTGTACTAAAATACCTCAGCTGCTAGTGTTAAACATGATATAGCACAGGCTACATCAAAAGCCTTGGTGTCCGTTTATGAGGATTTTTAATCAGATTATAGAATATTTGGAAGTTAATAATTATGGATAAATATGCAATTTGAATAGAAACATGTATATGATTCATGTAGCAAATAATTTGGTTCCTACTTCACAGCAAAGTGAATGTACCCATCTGCTCTCAAGGGGCCCCAAATCTAGTGTGAGAGTGATAAACTGGTAATTAAAATCCAATGTAATTAAGACTGTGATGGAATTAGCACAGGTTATCGCTCCTCTCATTGGGAGGAAAGGCTGTTGAGGTTTTAGAGAACTGGCCCAGCCACTTGGAACCTTGAAATTAAAAATGAATTTAGCCACACCTTTGACTCAAGAAATTGATCTGGTATGTATATATCCCTGATGGAATTCAGATTTCATACATTAAAGGCTCTAACAGTATGATTTCTAAAAAAAAAAAAAAAACACCTGGGGGAATCAGTTGAAAAGTGGAGATTTCTAGACCCAGCACTTGTCTTTAGGTCCCTGCAGGTGATACCTGTGACTTCTGCCGGCTGCCCGGGCGGTTCCGGGTGGAGGAGCTGAGCCACAGGGAAGCCGCTGCTGTCGTCCAGTCTCCATCCTGCCCTGCACAGGTGTGCTGTTCGAGTAGTTCATCGTGAACTGAGGTTTAAAGAACATCCATCCCTGGCCCCAGCATGCCTAACATTCTACCCACTGTCCCTCCTGAACCCCATCCGCCCCCCCTCCAGGCTTGTGGGTATCATTGCCAGGTTCCAACAGTCCTGCAACAGCCAAAATCCCACTAAAGGAGGCCCGTGACCTTAAAGCGCCAGCTAACCATGTCCCATCTCCTTCAACTCTTCAGAAATGAGATGTGTTTTTTTCTGATGGCAGTTTTTGTCCAGGCATGAACTGTCTCTTCTAAATATATACCTCGTTTGTGAGAAAGAAAAAAGGGGAAGGAAGGGAGGAGAGGGGAGGGAAGGAATGAACGAACGAATGAATGAATGAGTGAAAGAAAAAGGAAGGAAAAGAAAAGGTCCTCTGAGTCCTGAGGAAGGGCAGAGGGCTTCAAAGACATTCCCTCAACAGCCTGTGGAGAGGGCCACAGAGCAGGGCCTCCGGAAGACTCTCCACTCGGGGCCACCGGGTGGAGACGTATCAGGCTGACCCATGCGGCACATGCTGCTATTTTGTCCCGAACCCTACTAGGCCAAGCTGGCCTCAATCCCTTCATCATACATGCCAACACTGTGATTCTCCCACCGCTTTCTCTGTAATTTAAAAAAATGAGCCCTCTCTCGGGTTAGCATCCTCTGAGAGTCGAACCAGGATTCTACAGGTCACAGGCCGTGCACAGACAGCTCGGGCAATGTTACCAGAACAGCCCAAACCTCTGGGACGCCTGGGTGGCTCAGTTGGTTAAGCGACTGCCTTCGGCTCAGGTCATGATCCTGGAGACCCAGGATCGAGTCCCACATCGGGCTTCCTGCTCAGCGAGAAGCCTGCTTCTCCCTCTCTCACTCCCCCTGCTTGTGTTCCCTCTCTGGCTGTGTTTCTCTCTGTCAAATAAATAAAATCTTTAAAAAAAAAAAAA
>PITA01023205.1:0-28966 GCA_004023965.1 Spilogale gracilis
CTATATGTCATAATACTATACTACATTTGTACATTTGTATATAAAGAACAATATTCCTACCATCTTACTTTCCCAAACATTTTAAACCTTTACTGATATACAGTATTTTGAAATGATTTGGCCTTCACCAAATGTGATGGAACATAATAAGATAAAGATATTTAAGATATATGGTATTTAAGTCATCACAAATGCAAACAGAAGTACAAGCACTGGTATTGGGTGGCCATATATCATTAAAATATTTTTAGATTATTATTGACATAGGAGCAAAAAATGAAAATTACCATGGTAAATTGTTAACTCCCAATTACTAGATCAGTTTTTAAAACCCTGATGTAGACATTATTTGTGTGGGAAAATGCACTCCATATCTAAAAATAGGTCACTACAATAGAATCCACGCACATTTGGTGTCTCAGGAATAGACCTGGGCATAATCAAAATGCTAGACTCTGTCCCTTGGTAAGCTGTTATATCTGCAGAACCCAAGAGTCCTTTCTAATCAACCTTTCCTAGTTGATACCTATAAAAGTTAGAGACAGGCCCCAGACACAAGCTACTTCACTGCTTGATTTCCTCTGAAGCCAACACATAAATTACATGCTATTAGGTTGCATACTCCCTATTCTAAAATCAAATAATCATAAAGATTTAAAGAAAGGATAGATCTTAAAATATAATCTCTGTTCTCTGGCTTTAGGTCAGTAATAATCCAAACCATTAAATATAATTAGCTGTCCAGTCTCAACAAACAAAGACAAACTCAAAAGGTAACTCGGGAAAAACTTGTAAGATAAAGCAAAGGAAATATTAAAAGAAAAAAAAAGTCTTAAAAGAAAATGAGACAAAATAAAATGAACAGGTAGCTAAAGCTAGCACTCAATTGTTGGGCTGTCTAGGCTCAATTGATTACTCTTGTAAAAATCAGCATGGAGGATATTACTTGCGGCTGATACTGCATCATCAAGTAAGACCAAGTTAGCAAGATCTAATTTTTGCCCTAGATGAGATAGTTAGAATAAGATGTGAGCAGAATATTTTTCAAAAGCTGAGGAGGAGTTCAACCGCTTCTTCTAACGCTACCTCTAAACTGACACAGAAAGGTCTCTCTCCTCTCTCCATTTTAATTTTTCCTGTGCCACATCAGAAATTACACACATGTTGAAGACCCATCAGGAGGTCTAACTGATATTTTTTGAGGTAGAAAACTGTGCAATATAAAGAAATTGACCGTTTGTTAAAAATATCCAGATTAATTTGACAAATACAGTACTTTAGCTTAGCTTGTCTCACATTCACCAAGATACCTAGAACGGACTAGCACATTTCAAAAACTCACCCCAAAGCTTTTATCTTTTCCTTTAACTGTGCATACCGAAAAGATCACAGGTGCGCGTGTGCACATGCACAGACAGATATGTATATAAATGAGTCTAATTATAACCACGGTGACAAGTTGGGATTTCACAGATGACATCTGATTCAAATGGCCATGTTATCAGACCCAAATATCTCACATTCTCTCCAATGCCAAATTAACCGAATAAACACACTTATTGAATACAGGCATTTGCAGTTAAGCTTTTAGCTTGATTTGATTCTTCTCTTTCCTTTCCATATGATCCAAGTCAGATTCCTTCCCTTCTGAGATTTTCTGATCAAAGCCTGCTTTTTACCTGGTTCAAACAAATCCTTGATATGCTGTCTCTACCCTCCATCGCCTTTGGCATTTCTCTGTGTCTCCCACAAAGATGGCTGGGAAGTGAGGGAGTCAGGTCTTAGACACAGACTCCTTCTCTAAAAGGATACCCTGAGCTACAAAGGGCTCCCAGGGAGGGTAAAAAACAGAGCACAGTTCACTTTAATACCACGGAAATATGTCTGTGGTCTCTGAGTTTGGTTAGAACTCACTGAAGTCAAGTCTGTGATTCCTAGGCTAGAATATCATATTTAATATTGTTTTAAGGTGGTATAAATTCCCGTGCTTAAAAGCCAATGATCAATCTGACACATTCTTAATTGCAGAAGATTAATTACACCAGGAAGAATAAAATGAGAATGAAGCCAATTAAAGTCCGCATATGATAGATGATGTATTATTCTTCACATTGAAAGTGCTTCACAGGATATATTATCTTTGTCCACCTGTCAGAGCATGTATGAAAGCCTCCTGCATCTAAGGGCAATGAGCAAAACGGCAGGCAACATCACATAAAAAATACCAGCAGGAAGTACATTTGTTGTGGCAGCAAGTGTTACATCCTTATTATCAGGAGATATTACCTGAATGTCATCACTATAAAGCCCTTTCCATTTGCCATAATTTGTTAGACAATAAAGGGGTTTGTGATAACAACAACCAGGTGGGGCACAGCGTGGAAGATGTGCAACCTTGTCACTTCAAAATGAAAATAATTTATTGCCTTAGAGTAGTCTATTCAAATAATGGTTGAAGCCCACTGTCCAATTGCATTATTATCAGACCACAGGCTTCAGCCCAGAAATGTGTTAGCCAAATTGTCCTCCATCACTAAAATGTGTGTATTTTTGATTTATGAGAACGGAACGAATTAGTCAAAAAGAATCACCTTCTCAAAAATGTTGATGCTAAGTTGAAACTGAAATTATTTAATTCTCATGTATGGGGAGCAGTGGTGGAGAGATAGTAGTTCTTTGAAATCTAAGGAGACAAGCTAATAAAACACTTTGATCTAGCTTTAATTGAGACTGCTTGTACACTGACGAAGCCTGCTGGTTAAATCACAGATTTAATGAAGATTTAGTTCCCGAAGTCTGTCTTTCCTGAAAACATAACAATTTCTAAGACATCAAAAGTGCCCTGTCATGTGGCATATGCCATGGTAAATATCTTTTATTACATTCAACAGAAAAGTAAATAGACTCTTTAAGTAAACTCTAGGCAATCGGAATCATACACCTGCCTCTTTGCCTACTTTTCTGTTAGAAGAAATTGCCAAGTTTATAAATGAGAGTGGAGCATGCAACACTCTCTATAAACACTCTGTGCCTCTGGGACTCAGGTGAGAACTAGTGTTTGAAACATTTCCAATTACAACACTCCTTAACTTGTATGAATTGGACTTGTCTCTGCACTTTTGAAAAATATAGGCAAATAATATGCTTTGTAGACCTAGGCTTTGTTAAGTTTATTTATTTTCCCTCTTGTTTGTTTTCAAATGCTTTTGTTTTTGCTTTTGGAAAATCAGAAGTAAAACAGAACAGAAAGGCAGAGCTCCTTTTTGATAATAAAAATAGAGAATAATATGAAAATATGACACCACATCTCAAACATGGATTTCATTTCCAACAACACTTCAGCTCTGCCCTGATACGCTGTGGGTATCTGGCCACCCCCTGAGTTTCCACTGACAACTCCCTACATTTTAAGTGAAATCCCTACCCCCTGCCTGGGCAGCACTATACCCTATACCGCCTGTACAGTCAAAATGTCTTAATGGGCTGAGAGGTGCAAAGTACATCCTGGGATGTCTCCGTGATAATACTTGAGCCCATGAACACGCTCTTTGGAATCACATGGGGCAATTTGTGTGACATCTAGTTTGCTGTCTCCAAGGGCCAGAATGGCTTTTTGTGACTTACATTGGTGACTGACTGATTTAGTTCAACCCCAATTGATTTGGAGAATCATATGTACTAATGAACTGGTGCCTTGAATTCTTTTTTTTTTTTAAAGATTTTTTATTTATTTATTTGACAGAGAGAGAGATCACAAGTAGGCAGAGAGGCAGGCAGAGAGAGAGGAGGAAGCAGGCTCCCCGCTGAGCAGAGAGCCCAATGCAAGCCTTGATCCCAGGACCCTGAGATCTTGACCTGAGCGGAAGGCAGAGGCTTTCACCCACCAAGCCACCCAGGCGTCCTGGTGCTTTGAATTCTTGTGAAGAAAAAGTGACCACTATGCTGCATATACTCTCCATAAGTCAAAAAAAACACAATTAATGGGGGACAAAGAATATAATTATTCAACCGAGATAATGAAAATAGTCCTTAAAAAAGTGTTGTTAGCTATCCCAACATAACCTGACTTCTAAAAATGTTTGACTCATTTTTGGTAGAAAAAAATTAGCAATGTTTTAAAAGATTTTATTTATTTACTTTGACACACACAGAGAGAGATCACAGGTAGGCAGAGAGGCAGGCAGAGAGAGAGGGTGAAGCAGACTCCCCACTTTGTCCGATTCCAGGACCCTGAGGTCATGACCTGAGCCAAAGGCAGAGGCTTAACCCTCTGAGCCACCCAGGTGACCTGAAAATTATCAATCTTGTTATCCTTTTAGTTACAAAATGTATGTTCCTCAATAGCTGTGTGCGTGAACTAATATTTTTTCAATATATCCTTACCTTTAAAATAGCAGTAATTATATACCACATTAGCATCCACAACTTCAATATAAATCCTTATAGTTTCAAAGCAATTTCATACATACATTATTTTGTTTTCTCATCATTCCAAACCTGGGAAATTCAGAAATGACCATTTCCACTTCTTCAAGGGGGAACTTTGCTAAACCATTTCCTAAAATCAGAAGTCTTTTGCAAGATAAAGATTATTGATTTTATATATTCTATATATAAACGTATTTAAAAAGCAAATTTAAGCTATTATAATGTTTCTAGGTTAAGTATAACCAAAATTTATTTTGATTGTTACATTAAAGTTTTACATTTTAAAATAATGCCTTTGTCAGTAATCCCTCTATAAATAATCTTTTCAAATTATCTGAATTTGAGTATTCCATCTGTTTCTTGATGAAAACCTCTCAAATCCAAAAACTTACTTTTCCTTAAGACACACAGAGAGGGGAAAGAAGTGAATGGAATTTCAGAGGCATGCTTTTGGCAGCCTTCTTTGGCTTCAGGTATTCATTCTAGATTATACCTTGAGAAGGTGCTGTGATGGTCAGGAAAGGGGTGAGGAAGGCAACTAATGTAATTATCTGTGAATATGTTTTTCTCGGCTATACGCCTCCATTCAGTATACAGATATTCACTAAACTCTTTCTGTGTAACTTACTCATAGTGCCAATGCACCAGGGAGTTCTGTTCTTCCTTCCTTTCTCTCTTTTCTGTTTTTTCTTTTCCTTTCTTTCTTTCTTTTTTCTTTCTTTCTTTCTTTCTTATATTTTTCTTTCTTAGATTTTATTATTTATTTTAGAGAGAGAAAGCAAAAGGAAGAGCTAGGGAGAAGGAGAAGGAGGCTCCCTTCTGAGCAGGGAGCTCAATGGACAGTGTCTTGATCTAAAACCCTTGGGCACTTAATCAGTTGAGCCACACAGGGGTCCCCTTCTCCTCTACTCTCTTCCCCTCCTTTCCCTTTCCCTTTTTCTCTTTCCCTTTCCCTCCCTCCCTCCCTTCTCTTCCTTCTTTCCTTCCTTCCTTCCTGTCTCTTTCTCTTTCCTCTTTCTCTTTCTCTCTTTCTCTCCCACCCTCCTTCCCTTTCTTCCTTCTTAATGGACAGGGGCTTGATCCCAGAACTTTTAAAACACTTAACCAGTTGAGCCACCCAGGCACTTCTTTCTTTCTTCCTTCCTCCCTCACTCCATCCTTCCCTCCTCCTTCCTTCTTTTCCTCCCCCTTTTCCTTCCTTCCTTCCTTCCTTCCTTCCTTCCTTCCTTCCTTCCTTCCTTCCTTCTTTCTTTCCTTCCTTCCTTCCTTCCTTCCTTTTCTTCTCTCATGCAGCAGATGAATGGAATGCATAATAGACTTTTCCAACACACTGATACAAGCCAAAACAAAGCATTAGAGAGACAACACAATCCCCCAGTGATGCGCAGGGATAGAGAAGAGGAACCATTTGAAAGAAGAGATTGTGTTTTGTTTTACTTTTCCTTACAAGAGTAGGATGGGAAAAAGGAAAATAAGTTTTGTAATATGTTGCAAAATCACATGGTGTCACCTAATTGAGCAAATAGATAACAATGTTTGTTGAAGGATCATTTTAGGTAAAGGTATTGGAAAGCATGACAATTTATCATGGATAATTTCTAATACCTAGGGTATTTGTTGATGTTGTTTTTATTATTTATTTTTGTTTATAATATGTATTTTAAGATGACAATTTGAACACTTCTTTATGCATATTTAAATCATACTTACAGGTATGGCAAATTTCAGAACCTAAAAATAACCTGGTTGGACCAGGCCATGTGATTTCAAAACCTCAAAATATTCACCACTATTATAAATAAGGGAAGTAATTTAGGAGATACGAAATTAATGAGGTCATTCAATTTCAATGTCTAAATCAGTATTATTAAGTTTATAAGGCAAAGGAAAAATGGAACTATACCTCAGTTTTACTTATATGTGTTAATTCTAAATATGGTATAAGTTAAGATATTAATCAATCATAATGATTTGAAAGATTTCATTTTTTTCTCTAGATTTGAAAACTAAAAACTGGTGATTAGCAAGAACACAAATGTATATGTAATTGGGAGAACTTCAAAGAGAGAAAGTAATAGTAAGTAAAATGTGTTATACGTGTGTGTTTGTGAGTGTGTGTGTCTGTGTGTTGTGAGACACCTAAAATATCACATATCTAAAGTGGACTATTTTAATATTCTTTCTCTATATACAAAATTTCTTTTAGTAATGATCATGAAATTAAATAAATAATAATGGCCAAATAGTAACAATGTTCCCATACTGAATGTTTGATAAAGTGAAATAATCCTAACAATTAAAAAGTAAATATTAAAGTGCAGAAAAGTAATATTTAATGTATTTTAATTACACTTCCTCACTTTGAAATAGAGGAATGCGCATATATTGTTCTAGTATAGTAGATAATAATAGCGTTACCCCTTCTCATTTCTAGTCCGTCTTTCGAAAAATTGCCCATAACAGCATATCCACGTTCAGTAGCAGATGACTAGAATTGTCAATTTACCTTTACTCATACATTTTTATCAATTTTAACCATTAACTATTTCTTTCACAGAAAGAGTCCTAAAATATAAACATGACTTTGGCAAACATTAGTAAAAATCTGTTTTATAATAAATTTCAGAATTTGCAATTTGCTTCTTTGAAGTCTGTTCAAGTTCTAGCTTCCAATTGTCTTCAGAGTTGAAAAATTTTAAACAAACAAACAACAAACTCCAAGAGGCCACAGAGAAGAGTAGAATTGAAGAAAGTCAAATTCCTTTACTTCATATTGACAACTCTTATTGCTTATTTCAAATCTATTGCTTAAATGCAAGAACATATAACCCCATGTAGCACATTCAGATTGCCCCTGAAGGGAGCTAGATTGATTCTGAACTGAGGAACTTATTTCCAAAATGAACAGGTGTAGCTGTGTCTCACTGCATACCTGGGAGTTTTCCATATTAACTTCCATATAGATTATAATATTGATTAAAGTATCAGAATAAAATATGCTAATGTGAAGCTTAAGTTTATGTTATTAAAACTTTAGTTCCTGTGCCAATTGTCCATTAAATAAAAAAAAAAAAATCGGGGAAAAATATTCTATCACAGCCATTGTTCAGAATTGGGAGTACAAAATGAATATAAAAAAGGCTAACGTTTAACCAATTTTATTCTATTTTTTAATTCTCTATAAACTGTGCCTTCCCTTATTGTTTGAACCCAGAGGTGACTACTTCTATCTCCCGATCCTTGGTACACCAGTGGTGTTTATTAGTCTTCAATATTGACAGTGAAAACTAGCTGTAAGAGAGGGAAATGTTTCTAATTATAAGTTATGTGCAAATTATTTTTTACTACTTTAATGACATATTTCAAAATAAAATCAAAGGATCTTACAGACACTCTTTAATTAATCCTCAAACATCCCTTTCTGTGAGGTCAGGAACTGGGTGATACTGAATCTATATTATAGATTAGAGGAGAAACAGTTCAGGAAGGTAAAGCAGCTTCTCTCTACCATAAAATAAGCTATTGTTAAGTTCATATTGGATTCTGGGCTTCCAGCTCTGAGATCTATATCTACCTACAGCATTGTCTCTTCCCTATGAAATTCTACTATTTTAAAACACCTAATTTTGTCACTAAGATGGTACTCCGTGAATAAAATACACACAAAAGCAAATTTTCAGAGCCCTCCTCAGCAGAAGGACAATTAGATCAGTACTGGCAAGAAAAGTCAATTAATATCATCTGGCAGATTGTGAGTAAAGATGGAATTTTTAATTAAAAAACTTACCAGGAGTAAGAATCTACTTCACTGTAGTCAGTAAAGCAATTCAATTTATTGAACATTTACTATGTAAGTTAATATAGAGAACTCCCAGTAAATACTGAATAGTTCTAGGCACTGTACTGCACATTGGTAGAAACAGGGTTGAACAGAAATGAGCTTACAAAATTTTCAGACAAAGGGCCAGAAACACACAGGAAATAGAATAAATAATTTTAATTACTAAATGGTGTTATTGACTAAACAAATTTTGGTAGAGGTAATTGGCAGAACAGCTATTGTTTGAAGATGATCAGAAGGCAATATTTGGACTTTGCCATGAAGATGGAGAGAAACAGGCATGAAAATATTTGGAGAATGAATATGCTGGGCAGAAAAAAATCAGTGGCAGGAGCCTTGGGAATTAATAAATGCTAGAGAATAAAGAAGATAGTGGAAGGACATGATACTGGAGCCAGAGGGAAAGACAAGTGCAAACTCACATCTCATTCTAAGTGAAATAAAACACAATGGGAAGATTTTAAACAGATAAACTTATTTTATTTATATTTTAGAAATATCAGTGAAAGCAGTATGATGATGTTTAGTAGGGAGTCAAGAAAGAAAGTAGGAATGGCAGGTATGCAATCCAGGCAAGATCACGGTAGCTTGGTCTATAATAGCAGCAGCAGAAACATTGAGAACTGGTAAGATCAGGGGTGCATTTTAAATACACAGCCAATAGCACCTACTATAGCAAGGCTGCAGAGAAACAGGGAAGGGAAGAATCGAGGCTGTATCTTCAGCCTTATCCTGCAGAGCTGGAGGACAGTTGCCCCAATTCCTAAAATGAGAAGCACTTGTGGAAGAGATAATATTTGGGGATTGGGTATCTATATTCTTTTGGAGTCCTGTTAGGTTTGGAAGTTTATTCTTATAAGTCGAAAGCTCATTGAGGCAATGGATATTGAGTATGACTCTAAGGGATAAGGTCTAGATTTGGTACATAAATTTCAGAATCATCAATATATGACATATAGAGCTGTGAACTAATGCTATCAATGATGGAAGATAAAGATGACTGGGAGTAGGGGAAGCCTGGGTTACTTGAACAAATAGAAATCTTGTAAGTCAAATCAATCTAGCAAAAATTAGAAAAACTAAAAGAGAACTACCAAAGAGTTAAACACAAAACCAAGTTAGTGTCTTATCATAGGGATTAGAAAGAAAAAAATTAAAGGAAGGGGAAATATCATCTGATTTTATTGCTGCTAAAATGTCTACTAGGAAAAGGGGGCTCCTGGGTGGCTCAGTTGTTGAGCGCCTGCCTTTGGCTCAGGTCATGATCCCAGAGTCCGGGGATCCAGCCCCGCATCGGGCTCCCTGTTTGGTGGGAGGCCTGCTTCTCCCTCTCTCACTCCCCCTGCTTGTGTTCCCTCTCTAGTTGTGTTTCTCTCTGTCAGATGAATAAATCAAATCTTAAAAAAAAAAAAAAAATGTCTCCTAGGACAAGGGTAGAGACCTGACCACCAACTTAGAAAAACTCTGGTTCATTTTCATCAAGAGACTTTTCAGTTACATTGTGAAAGCTAGAGCCCTATTAGAATGACTTAAGGAGATAATAAGAAGAAAGAAAATCTATTGAGTATAGAATTTTTTTTTAGAAATACAACTAAGGGGATGCCTGGGTGGCTCAGTCAGTTATAAGTCTGCCTTCAGCTCAGGTCATGATCCCAGGGTCCCAAGATGGAATCCCACATTGGGCTCCTTGCTCAGCAGGGAGCCTTCAGAATTGTCCCTCTGCTTCCCATGCACTCTCTCTCTCTCTGGCAAATAAATAAACAAAAGTCTTTAAGAAAACACAACTAAGTAGGAAAGCAGAGAAATAAGAGTTATGACATAGAGAAGAGTTGTTTTTCTTTATGATGGTCTACAGTAAGTCTATGCTAAAGCAAGAATCCCATAGAGAGTTAGAAATTGGTACTTAGAAAATAAAGAGGATAATTGCTGGAATGCAGTCGTTGAGAGTAGAGACAAAATAAGAGAGAAAGAAAATAAGATCCAAGATATTAGAGTTGCCCACAAGAGCATATTCTTTAATGGTAATGAATGGACAGGCTGAGAGGTGAGTATAGATAATGTAGGAATGCAGAAAAGACATGGCAGAGTTAACTTAAAAAAGTGCAAAGGTAAATTTATTAAGAGAAGATGGTTGAGTTCCTGGCAATATTGAGTGTCCATTTGCTATGTGTGGCCATAAATATGAAATAAGCCCAGTCAACAAGGTTGCATGCACTTTTTCAAGTAATTATCAGTTGCTTGGTGCAGGCAAAATTTAAGACAATTGTCAGGGAAAAGTTATAATAGATGGGGAAATTGGACAGAGAGTTAAAGGTATTTGAAAGTGAATACAGATAGTGCTCAACAAGAACAAAAATCTAGGGATGAATAAGAAAAAAGTGGGATAGAGGGGGAAACAGGATGAGCATGAGAGTAAATAGAATGGTTTTATGTGAAATTCAAAGGATTCTCAATCATATAACCATCTGCAATGTAGGAAAAAGGATCTGTTTGGGTGTGAGGTGTTTGTATGTGTCTCTGTGTTTATATATCATCACAAAGAGGACCAGACAAGGAAGAAGGGAAAGAAAGTAGAGATAGAAGCAGGGAGGGAAGTTAAAGGAGGAATGGACTTATTTAAAGGAGATATGTATCCAAATAAAAGAGCAGTAATTAAACATGCCAAGCTTCCAACTAAACTAATGCAAATTTTCAGGTAAAAGATAAATAGTACATAATTACATCTCTGTATTGAAAAATCTATGCATTCAATAAAATCTAGTAGTAAATACCCACCAGATAATCAAAGAGAGTTCTGTTTAGAAAATAAAGTTATATGCAGTTTTCTTCTCTTTCTTTGTACCATAAAATGTTTTCCAAAATTCTTTTTCTAAAAATATAAAAATTAGATATATTAGAAATGCTAATGATATAAATTTTCCAGTTATGTAAATAGTGAAAAGCAGGGTGATAATATAATATTATTATTTATGAATAAATTTTGGATATGATTATATTGAATGCATATGATTATTTTGGCATATTAGTTCTATTGAATCAATAAAGCATAGAGTAGCCACTTTTGAAAGCTGGGAGCCTGCAGCCCTTCAAAAATCTCTTCTGTTTTCTACCAAATCGTTTGTGAATGTGGGAAGCTGCAATGATAGTACTTGAGTCTCACTGCACAAATATGCAAATGAGGCATAAGGCTGGCTCCAGATCAGACAAACCTGACTTTGACTTTCTACTCTCTCTTATTCTAGCTGTGTTATTAGCATGAAGGCTCAGTTTCCTCACCTATGATGCCAGTATTATACTATTCCTGTGCTCATAGGATTGTGGGAGAGCTAAATGATATGTTGCATATATAAAGCTCTTAACCACAAGAGCACCCTAAAATGCCAGTTAGTAATGGCAGCTACTCCCACCGCAGAGTTATGGCTTTAAAGTTAACCATAGTTTTTATTCTTTAAAACCTGGTTATAAAAGAAAAACATCAAAAACAATGAAATAAGAACAGGATGCTTGGCTCTAGAAATTTTTGAGAGAAAAATAAGTGTCAAACAATGACATGCTGTAAAGCTCTTCCAGTTGAGAGATTTTTTCCTTATTTTTTTCCTTTTAATAAGCTTTGAGCCATTTTTCTAAAGTATTAAACAATGAACAAATAAATATTCAATAAACACTAGTGAGCCAATTGATTACTTACTATGGAAAAAACAAAAAGTTAAATTAATGGTATATAAAAAGACATTATAAATGAATGATAGAGTTTCCATAACGGACATGTGTTCATGGAAACATTTAAAGAAATTGCATCTTATAATATATGATGGCATTTATTTAATGTATCAAACCAGGCAGAACTCATGTGGGGTGTTACATCAAGATAACAACTACCTTTTGTTAAGTCTTGGTGTTTGGTGATATCACCTGGGTGTGTCCAATTGGTGACAGTATCCTTTTAAGTCTGTATTTTAAAACAAAAGTTTATAAAAATAGTCCTCAAAAAAATGAACTCTCGGAGAGTTTGTGATAATTTTAGAGATCTAAGTTAAAGAAGGTTAGTGTTAATATTACAAAGAAGTTATAATCTGCAATGATAAAACAAACAAACAAAAAAACTATGGACTCTGGAGTCAAATTGCCTGACTGTAAATTCCAAACACTATCAGCACTGTTATTGTAGAATCAAAAGTGTTATTACTTTCAAGATGGCAGCATAAGAAGACCCTGAAGTCAACTCCTCCCATACACATATGAAATATAAACTATAAAGATAGCAATTCCTTCTGAAGAACTGAAGGCTGACTGAATAGCTTCCGCACAACAAATGTAGAAAGACAATACAGAGAAGTATAAGAGAGACAATGACATAGTAATAATGGAAACCTTATCTCTGAAGCAGGAGAAAGGAATATCATTGAGAAACCAACATGTAGACTTGCCTACTCTGGAGCAAAGCAAAGAAACAGTGGCTTAAAGGGCAACTAGACTACAAGTGAAGATAATCTTAATATTAACCCTAAAGCATCCACCAAATGAAGAGGGAATGTTGGAATTCTCACTGGAGTCAGAGGTATCAGGAAGTAGTATTTTTATATTCCACCTCTACCCTGATAGCACAAAGGGTAGCAGAGTACAGGGACTCTAGCTAGCCTGCTAAGGCTGCCTCAGTGTGTCCCAGGCCCATGGACCACACCAGCTATCCTTGCAGGAAGGCCCCACAAGAGCATGCTCTGGACTTTCCTACCCTGCTTGCATTCACTCCAGCCATCCTGAGAAGACTGCCCCAACATGATGTGTTCTAAGAGTTCCCTGGCCTATGTCCAACTCAGACACCCCACTAGGCATCACAGGGGTAGTGTCCTCCAGAACTCCCTAACCCATATCTGTTACAGCTCCATCCGTCCCAACAAGGTGACCCTCGCACAGTGTGCTCCAAAAATCCTTCATCCTGTTCCCACTCAAGTTGACCTGCCAAAGCTGCCAGACACACACAGTCTACAACAGGGGATGCTCCTATTCAAGGTCACTCCCTCAAGCTGGGTGTTCCACCTAATTCATAGAAATAAACACAAGATGACAAATGAAGTGAAAAGATTGAGGAATATTTTCTAAATGAAAGAACAAACTAAATGCCAGAAGAAAAACCTAATAAAATGGAAATAAGTAACCTAATTAATAAAGAGTTTAAAGCAATAATGATAAATACATTCAGAAAATGTGGAAGAAGAATGCAGACAGTGAGAACTTCAACAAAGAAGATAGAAAATATAAAGAATAACCCATCAGAGCTGAAGAATAAAATAACTACAATGAAAAATACACTAGAAGGAATCAACAGCAGATTAGATGATAGAGAAAAAATAGATCAGCAATCCGGAAGACAATAGTGTATATCACCCACATAATCAGAACAGCAAAAGAAAAAAAAATGTATTTTTAGAAATGAGGATAATAGCATAAGGGAACTTTGGGACATTTAGCATGCTATCATTCACAATATTGGGGTCCCAGAATGAGAAGAGACAGAAAGGGGAAGAAAACTTATTTGAAAAAATAATAACTAAAAACTTCCCAAACATGGGGAACAGAACATACAGCCAGGTCCAGGAAGCACAAACAGTTTCAAACAAGATAAATGGTGCATAGATTTCTACACCAAAACATTATAGTTAATATGGCAAAAGTTAATGATAAAGAATCTTAAAGGCAACAGAAGAAAAATGAATAGTCATATACAAGGGAAATACCCAAAATTACCAGCTCATTTTCAGCATAACATTGCAGGGCAGAGGAAAGGGAAAAGAAAAAAAAAAAACTATAACCAAGAATACTCAACCAGCAAGATTATCATTCAGAACTGAAGTAGAGATAGAGATTCCCAGACAAGCAAAACTAATAGAGTTCATCGCCACAGACCCAAACTCACAAGAAATTTTAAAAGAACTTCTTCATGTGATAAAGAAAAGGCCATAAATAGAAACAGGAAAATATATGAAAGAAAAATATCTCACTGGTAAAAGGCAAATACATGGTAAAGCAATGGATCTAGCCACTTAAAAAGCTAGTATGAAGGTTAAAAGATAAAAATAGTATAACTAGAGTAAGTGGTGAAGGAATGCACAAAATAAAAAGATGTAAAATATAACATCAAAACATGAAATCTGATGGGGAAACAGGAAAAAAGATGTGCTTTTAGAAAGCATTAAAATTTAAGCAACTGTCAACTTATAACACACACACACACACACACACACACACACACACACACACACACCACACATACAAACCCCTCATGGTAACTGCAAACCAAAAACCTAAAATAGATACACAAAAAATAAAGAGAAAGGAACTGAAGAATACTACTAAAAACAAAACAAAACAAAAAAATCAAACCACGAGGAAGAGAACAAGAGAAAAGGGAAGAAACAGATACCTACAAAAACAAAAACAATTAAGAAAATGTCAGTAAGTGCATATCTATCATTACTTTAAATGTAAACAGACTAAGCTCTAATCAAAAGACACAGGGTGGATGAATAGATAAAAACAAAAGACCCATGTATATTCTGTCTACAAGACTCACTCAGATCTAAAGACACAAAGAAACAAAAGGTGAAGGGAAAAGGAAAGATATTCTATGCAAATAGAAATGAGAACAAAGCTGAGAAGCAATTTGTCTATCAGACAAAATAAACTTTAAATCAAAGACTAATGAAAGACAAAGAAAGACATTGCATGGTGATTAAGGAGTCAGTCCAACAAGAGGATACAATACTTGTAAATATCTCTGCATCTAATGCAGGAGTACCTAAATATATAAAGCATGGGGTGCCTGGGACTTAGTTGGTTAAATATCTGCCTTTGGCTCAGGTCATGATCCCTGTGATCCAGTCCCGCATCAGGCTCCCTGAACAGCAGGTAGTCTGCTTCTCCGTCCGCCTCTCTCTCTGCGCATTCTATTGCTCTTTTTCTCTCATTCTTGCTCTCTCTCAAATAAATGAATAAAAATCTTAAAAAAATAAATATATAAAGCAAATATTAACAGAGAAAAAGGGAGAAAATGACAGCAATACAATAATAGTAGGAGACCTTAATACCCCCACTTACATCAATGGATAAATCACCTAGACAGAAAATCAATAAGGAAACATTTGCCTTAAGTGACACACTAGACTTGATAGACTTAATAGATATGTACAAAACAATTCATCCCAAACTGCAGAATACACATTCTTTTCAAGTACATATGGAAAATTCTTCAGGATAGATTATATGTTTGACCACAAAAGAAGTCTCAATAAATTTAAAAAGATGGAGATTATATCAAGTATCTTTTATGACCACAATGATAAGCAGCTTGCAATCAATTAAAGGAAAAAACTGGAAAAAGCCATAAATTAATCGAGGCTAAACAACATGATACCAAACAACCAATGGGTCAATAAAGAAATCAAAGAGAACATTAAAATTTAAAAAATACATAGACACAAACTGAAATGGAAACAGAACTTTCCAAGATCTGTGGAATGCAGCAAAAGTGATTCATATCGCTTTTGAGGAAAGTTCATACAATACAGGCCTACTTCAAGAAAAAACAACAAATATCCCAAATAAACACTCTAACTTTACACCTAAAGGAACTAGAAAAAGAACAATGACAAAAATCCCAAAGTTAATAGAAGAAAGGAAACAATAAACATATAATAATAAAAAGCAAAAATAAATGAAATAGACACAGAAAAACAATGGATAGATTAATAAAACTAAAAGCTCATTTTTAGAAAAAAAAAAACAAAACTATTAAACCTCTAGCCAGACTCATAGGGAAAAAAAAGAGAGAGCCCAAAGAGTAAAATCAGAAACGAAAGAACATAAATTGACACCACAGAAATACAAAGAATAAGAGACTACTATGAACAACATGAACAACTCTGTGCCAACTAGTTGCAAAACCTAGGAGAAATGGATAAGTTGCCAAAAACCTATAAACTTCCCAGACTAAATCAGAGAGAAACAATCTGAATAAGATGATTACAAGTACTGAAAGTGAATAAGTAATTTATAACTCCCAAAAAAGCAAAATCCTAGGACCAGATAGATTCACAGGTAAATTGTACCAAACATTTAAAGATGATATAGAACCGATTCTTCTCAAATCATTCCAAAAAATTCATAGGGAAGGAATGCTTCCAAACTCATGAATCCAGGATTACCATGACAACAAAACTAGACAAAAACACCACACACACACACACACACACTCACACACACACGAGAGAGAGAGAGAGAGAGAGAAAAGAAAATTACAGCCTACTACCCCTGATAAACACACAAGCAAAAATTATCAACAAAGCATCAGCAAATCAAATTCAACAATGCATAATAAGGATCATAGACCATGAACCAATGAGATTTACTACAGGGATGCAAGGATGGTTCAACATTTGCAAATCAACCAGTATGATACACTACATAAACAAAATGAAAAATAAAAATCATGATCAGCTCAATAAATGAAGGAAAAGCACTTGACAAAATCCAACATCCACTTACGAAAAAAATTCTTGACAAAATGGATATAGAACTAAAGTACTATAATGTAATCAAGACCATATATGAAAAAGCTGCAGCTAACATCATGCTCAATGCTAAATTGCTGAAAGTTTTTCTCTTAGAGCAAGGACAAGACAAGGATGTCCATGCTCACCACTTTTATTCGGCATGTTATTGGAAGTCCTAGCCAAAGCAATCTAGGAAGAGAAAGAAATAAAATGCACCGAAATTGGAAAGAAAGAACTGTCACTCTTCACACATGACTTGATACTGTATATAGAAAACCATACAGACTTAACTATACACCTCTTAGAATTAATAAATGAATTCAGTGAATTTTCAGAATACAAAATTAGCATACAGAAATTGGCTGCATTTCTATAAACCTGAAAAATTATCAGAAAGATTGCATAAAATTACAATTACATAAAAAGAATAAAACATTTATGAATAAATTTAAGGAAGTGAAAGACTTGTATTCTTTCACTTATAAGACATTGATGAAAGAAACTGAAGATGACAGGAATAAATAAAAAGATACACTGTGCTTCTGGATTGGAAAAATTAATAGTTAAAATATTCATACTATTACCAAATCAATCTACAGAATCAATGCAATCCTATCAAAATACAAATGATATATATCACAGAACTAGAACAAAGAATCCTAAAGTTTATATGGAATCACAAAATACCCCAAATAGCCAAAACAATCTTGAGAGAGAACAAAGGTGGAGGTATAGTCCTTGATTTTAAACTACACTACAAAGCTGTAGTAATCAAAATAGGTGGTATTGGCACAAAAATAGGCAAAGAGATCAGTGAAATAGAATAAAGAGCCCAGAAGTAAACCAACGTATTTATGGTCAATTCATCCATGGCGAAAGAGGTAAGAATATACAATGGGGAAAAGACAGTCTTCTCAACAAGTAGTGTTTGGAAAACTGGACACCTACATGAAAGAAAAGAAAAGAAAAAAGATAAGACAAGAAAAGAAACAAGAAGGGAAGGGAGGGAAGGAGGAAGGAAGAAAGGGAAGGAGAGAGGGAGGAAGGGAGGCAGGGAGAAAAAGAAACGACGAGAGAGGGGAAGGAAGGAAAGAAGGAAAGGGAAAAAAAAGAAATGAAACTGGACAACCATCTTACACCTTATATAAAAATGAATTCAAAATGTATTAAAGACTAGAATGTAGGACCCAAACACATAAAACTCCAAGAAGAAAACAAAGGCAGTAAGCTCTTGGATATTAGTCTTAGCAATAATTTTGGACCAGTCTCCTTAAGCAAGGGGAACAAAAGCTAAAATAAACAAATGAGACTAGATCAAACTAAAAAACTTTTGCACAGCAAAGGAAACCCAGACAAAATAAAAAGGCAATCTATTGAATGGGAGAAGATATTTGCAAATCATGTATCCAATAAAAGATTAATATCCAAAATATATGAAGAAGTTATAGAACTCTTCTTTTTTTAAAAAAAGTTATACAACTTGGTATAAAAAACAATCAATTAAAAAAAGAGCAAAGGACTTTAATATGCATTTTTTCCAAAGATATGAAGAGGGTCAACAGGCACATGAAAAGTTGCTTAACATCATTACTCTTTGGAGAAATGCAAATGAAAACCACAATGAGCTATCACCCCACAGCAAGGATATTAGCTATAACAACAACAAAAAAATTATTGGCAAGGATATGGGGAAAAGGGAACCCTAATATAGTGTTAGTGGCAATCTAAATTGGTGCAGCCACTATAGAAAATTGTATGAAGCTTCCTTATAAAGTTAAAAACAGAAATACCTTATATAAAGGAATTCCATTTCTGGACATTATCTGAAGAAAACAAAAACACCAATTTCTTATCATGGGGATCGTTTCATAATGCAAAAATATCAGTATGATAAATATCTGAAATGGATAGGATATTGTATATCAGTTATATTTCAATTTTTAAAAAAGCACCACATGTTCTTATTTAAAAGCAAAAATCAGAAATAGACACTGAAGCCACAGAACATCCCTGAGAGAAAACATTTAATTCTTCCCGTTTGTATATGCAACTCATTAGATTGGATTATTAATACAAGGAAACAAAATACTTTAGTAATGGAAATTGTGGTCCAAGTATTGACACCTTTTCTTCAAAAAAGTTTTGATTTAGTTCATGTGTGAGCATAGAAATCTGAATCAGCACATAGTCAGACAAAACTTTATCTCAATTTTTATAAATTTTGAAACTGCAAATTTTAATCTCTCTCAATAAGAGACTAAATAAAAATCGTCTACCTGGGAAGATGCTGGTATAAATTCTATTTTATTCATCTTCTTGTTGATAGCATATTGATTTTGATTTTACCATCACAGACATACAGCAATGGATTATGATAAAATAATTTCCTCCTTCAGCTTCATAAGTAAAACAGTTGATGCAAAAGCTTCATTTTGCGTGCTTTGCATGTGTCTATGTACGTGCCTGTCTGTGTGTATGTGTGTTTTAACTGGCTGCCTTTATGGCTCCAAAGTAGATGACGATTCAGAATACTCGTAATCTTGTAAAACTGGATATGGCATTTTAAATGTTTATCGTTAGAACATGCCCAGTACCAGATGGTGGGATGCCATTTTAGAGCCACCTAGAGGCACAAAAATTGTCCCATGTTTTTCATTTTGGCAGATGCCCATGCCCCTTTGGCAAACTTCAAAAAATAAAAGACTTACACCTTCAGAACAGATTGTATTTATAGAGGGATGTATGCAATTCATCAGGGGTGGCGCAAAAGATGAATTTCAGAGTCAATACAATCAAATATACAGTTAGCACAAAACTTTGGACATGAAATTAGCTCAGCTGCTTTACTGTGTATCTGTTCCACTTCCAGAATTGTATAAACCCTAAGTAATTATTTCCAGAGCAATATTAAAATGAATTTTAACAAATTGATGCATGCCAAATAACTTGTTTTAAATGTAAAGTTTGTTGTTTTAAATGTAAAATTTCTCACAAAATCTCAATTCTCAATGATGGCATTGTGTTTTAGACACTCATATTTTAATTTGGCATACTGATACTTAAAGACTCTAATATCCACTCAATTTTAAATCTGGTTGTGAAAATATCTTTTAAAAGTCACTAGAGTCATCAGATGTTTCCTCAGAAATTTCTAAATTTATACATTTCCTTGACACATTTTTAAAAGCAATGCATTCATACTACTCATCTATATCTTTTTTTCAGTTTTCTTTTTCTTTTTCTTTTCAAAATTTATTTGAGAGAGAGTGAGAGAGACAACATGAGCATGGGGGGGGGGCAGAGGGAGAGGGAAAAGTAGACTCCCCACTGAGCAGGGAGACTGATGTGGAGCTTGATCCTAGGATCCTGAGATCATGACCTGAGCCAGAGGCAGACACTGAATGGCTGAGCCACACAGGAGTTCCCCCTGCCCCCCGCCAGTTCTCCTATTTTTCACTGGAGTAAAAACACATAAATATTTACCTGAAAGCAACTTTTCAGTCCTTTTCACTTAGAATGATCTTGATCTTTAGTGTCATATAAGGAGAGGAAAGGGAATCTATATTTAGTTGAAAACATTGTCTAATATTATTTTTTTAAGCAGTTTCCCTGGATAAAGGGAGTACAAACATTTTCTGAAAAGGTCAGATAGTAAATATTTTGGGCTTTGGGGGCCATTCAGTGTCTGCAGCAACTACTCAAGGCCACCAGCACCACAGGGCGGTGAACGCAGGTTCAGACAATATATAAAATAAATGGGCATCACCTAATAAAACTTTATTTACAGAAACAGGAGGAGGAGGAGGTCCAAATCTGACCTTTGGACTGCAGTTTGCAGACACTTTGCCTAGATTATGTCGGGAGTTCTGGTGGCTTGAGAAATGCCCTAGAAAAGTTAAACATACTAGGTGTGTTAACATGTGAACTAGGAGCCACAGAGGAATGCTGTTTTGTTTTCTGTTATTTTTCTGGGAACACGGAAGGTTATCTTAGTGAGAAAACAATTGGTTGGAAAGCAAATTTCCAAAATGATAAAATGCAGGATGATGGGGATGTATGGCAGGGAGGGTATTTGAAAAAATGTCCCTTTTAAACTGACCTCTATATTTATTGAGTACTTAGCGTTGGCAATCAGAAGCCTCTGAAAATAAACCGTAGTCCCAAAGCCTTGGAAGGGAGTTTTCAGATAGCCAAGTTTATATGCTGAGACAGATAGAATCTCATAAAATACATTTGCTTGGTTTGTCTTAGGACTTCTCTGCCCTCCTTTGTGCTACCATGCCTTTTAGCATGCACGAGCATGTTCTCTCACTCCGCCCAACCTGTGTGTTGCTCCTTTACCTGTCCCTCCCAACCAGGCCCTGAGCTTTTAGGACAGAACTCTCTTCTCTTTATCTTGCCATTCCTAGGGCTTATGACAGTGTCTTGCCCAGAGTCAAGGATCAATAAACAATTGAATCATATAATGGACTTATATTGAATTATATACTGTCATGAGTTCAAATAACAGCTCTGGTGGGAGAAAATATATGTTGAGTTACTCATTAGTTTCACTCACATCCTATTTCCAGTTTAGGCCCTGGAAAGCCAGCAATTTCCTTTCCCTACTGGCCTCTTGGAACCATAAATGGCTTGGCTTTACGGAGGCCTCCCCCAAGCCCAGCATTTCCGGGTAAGCTCTAGATTGTCCTGATCCCTAATTAAAACTCACTACTTTGACTTCTTCCTTGGAGCCCCGTTAAATGCTTAATTGGCTAAAATGGAGAGTTTAAATGAGAAAGGAATAGCAGAAAAGCATGAAAACTGTAACTTGAATTTTAATTCCTTTCTTTCTTTCATAAAAGTAATAAAATGTATTGCGGCAAATCTAGACATTTTGGAAACATGAAAAGGGGAAAGTCAAAATCTGCAGGAGTAACTACTGCTGATCTTTACAAAATATTTGCAAAATAAAATTTTAAATTTGATACCACAGCACACACAATTTATACCTTATCTCTTTACCTGTCATTGCAGGGCTTTCTCATGTTGTTAAATACTCATTTGCAACCTCATCAAATATATCCATGTCTGTGCCTTTATTAAATAAATGATGAAATCTTTTGACTATTTGACTAAGGGGCAATCTTTATTCTGGGCATTGAGGCTATAGTAAGAAAGGTAAGATTCCTTTTCTCACATATCTTACACTGTAATTGAAGAGACAGAAAAGAGAAAAACACATAAATAAGAAAATCTTGGCTTATAAAAGTGCTGTGCTCATAGTAAAATTGGCTAATATGACAGTAACTAAAAGATGTGAAGGGGTATGTACTCTTACACTTTTATTCTCTTGTGATTTAAAAAAAGTACTTATATAAAAAGTTTAAACACCTAGTTACATAAATCTATGTGTAAATTTCTAATTATATCCTCCAACATAATTCCTAATAATGGAATGACTGGGTCAAAGCTCTATATAAAGACAACACCTATTCCTAAATATCAACTACAACACTTTTAATAATTTAGGCTTCCAACAACAGATTACAAGATTACCCGCCAAAAAACAACCTATGTGCTTTCAAATATGTAGTGGGGTAAAGTGAAAGAAGATATTATTAGCTAATGCACTGCTAAATTGACAGCCATTATGATAATTCACCCTGCTACACAATGTTTATGTCAAATCCATGGGTAAGACTGAATCTTTGATAACCAACATGAGAACTACTAAGATATGCAGTTTGTTGCTACTAGTATTCCTGAAAATCTCAGATACTTTTTTGTAATGTGCTATAACACATATTTTTCAGTATTACTAAAATTTGACAATTTTGATAAGGTCGGATACTACTGGCTACTCATTACACTGTGTTACAGTTGCCGAAAAACAACACTGATTCGAATAGCCTTGCAATATGAAGAAGAAGTGACATGATTGAAAATATAATCACATACTTTACATGTTCATACACTTATGTCTTATATTTGGGGGTCACTAAGTGAGGAATAAAACACTCTGGGTTTTCTGTATAATTTTAATCATAAATACACCTAGGGATAAGCTAATAGACCTACATGTTATTTTTTGTATCATTTTTCAAAAGAAAACTAGGAGACTTCTAGGGTCATTTTGTCAGGATTCATAACATAA
Organism: Spilogale gracilis; assembly: GCA_004023965.1. Classification (NCBI taxonomy): domain Eukaryota; kingdom Metazoa; phylum Chordata; class Mammalia; order Carnivora; family Mephitidae; genus Spilogale; species Spilogale gracilis. The sequence continues at coordinate 22,955 of PITA01023205.1, forward strand.
TATATGTGAAACATGGAAAAGCACTATTAATTCAATAATATATGCTAAGGAATTGTGTTTCCATATTTTACCAAACGAGGTGAATTTTAAACTTCAAAAATATGCCAATAAATTTGATCAAAATAGTTGAACATTAACAATTTGATAAAATTTACTGAATACTCACACTCAAACCTGTATTTGCTTGGAACTCAAACGGCTAAATTATTGACTCAAAAGACAATATTAAGTGGTTCTTTCTGTGATAAAATATTTTAGTGATGAAATCATGTTTATCATGTTTATGTTTTATGATTCATGAAGATAGGCTGATTGGTTTAGATACATGTGCTGCCACCAGTATTAAATATGGTCACAAGGGTGACCTGAAACAGATTTTATGCTACATTTACTCCAATCTCTATTTCACCTCTTCTGTAACACCTCCAAAGCAAATCATTCCATTTTGGAGAGACTCTAGCTGTAATTCTAGACTGAAACTATATTTCTTTCTTTTTTTTTTTTCTTTTCTTTTTGGCAAATTAACATTTATTTTTTTAGTATGGCAACTTGTTATTTATTTATTTTTATTTTTACATTATTTTATTTTTTCAATGTTCCAAGATTCATTGTTTATGCCCCACACCCAGTGCTCTATGCAATATGTGAAACTGTATTTCTTTCTTTTTTTTTTTTTTAAAGGTTTTATTTATTTGACGGAGAGTAACACAGCCAGAGAGGGAACACAAGCAAGGGGAGTGAAAGAGAGGGAAGCAGGCTTCCTGCCGAGCAGGGAGCCCGATGTGGGACTCGATCCCGGGTCTCCGGGATTCATGACCTGAGCCGAAGGCAGTCGCCCAACCAACTGAGCCACCCAGGCGCCCCATGTGAAACTGTATTTCTTTAGCAATTTATAGATACACCCTAACATGGCCTCTGTATATTGGCCCCCTAATTGTTTATTTCTTCCAAGTAGGCTGAGCTCTTTGACTCAAAAGCCCATAGGTGCCAAACTCTTCTCTTTTCTTCCTTTCTTTTTTAACAGAACCAATTGTTTTAAATCGCAAAAAAGCAGATTTCTAGACATTTAGAGTTGGTCTGCTTTGCATATCCTGTGAAACTACATTCAACACCTGCCAGCCATAGATAAGATAAGCCAGATACCATAAAGTTTCCAAACTGCTGCTATCCTTTGGAGCTCCGTGACCCAGAAACTCCCCACTATGCTGCTGAGTGACATCACCTGGACACATAAGCACCTTCTTTGAATCTGATCCCCCACTCTCTGGAAACTCTGAGGTGGAGGAGAGAATAAGACTTAATGTCTTCAGTCTCTGGTCAGTCTCCTGCTGTTAGGGATTTAGGACCACGCACACCTGTCAAAGATTGTGTGTGCTACTGCCACCTTGTGGTCTTATCTTTCTCCTTGATCAGGCGCCAATCTCAAAACCCAAGCATGCACCCTGTACATGAATTCATTTAACAACTATTAGCATTTTAATGGCTATTACCTTTATACTGATTTGTCCTCTGAAATGTCTTTCCTTTTTATATGATGAGCCTTCCTATATTTCAGAACACAGCTATCCTATATCCTATGAGCTTTAGTTTAACAACAAACAATTACTTCAACCTTTCATATATGTAAGAGTTGTACACATTTTATCATGCTGGTTGTCATCTCTGCGTAAGTCTTTCTTTGACAAAATTCCTCTCAGACTAATGCCAAGGATTGAACATTCACCTGCAGTGTTTGTGTTCTGGGAGGGTGAAACCTGGGACATCTTATGTATAATTGTACTAATCATTATGCATTACGCCAACATTAAAGTAGGTTCTAATGCTATGAAATTAACTTCACCTAGCAAATAAGCCATGTTGTACATTTGGTCATTATCATCTGTTAGTGTTTAGGAAATAGAGTTGAGTTTATCAGTAAAGATCAACATTATCCCAGCAAAAGGGGAGACCTTCCAGATAAAATGGCAACTAAAATAGGCTGTGGATTAACCACCTAATAATCCTCAAGTCTGGGGGAGAATGATGGAGCTCAGAAAATTCCATAAATACTGTACAAAATTCACAGAAGGTTACCAGACCCTGGTTGGATTCTGGGGAGACAGAAAACGACAGCTAAACACAGAAAAATCCTTGTGGATAGAAAAGACATGGAGTAACAAAAATGAACATACATATTTTCTTTCCTCAATCTAAAAATCTGTGTGGGGATCCTTGCCAGTCCCCTTAGACCATGAGATTGAAAAGTAGCCTGGCCATGTTGGCACTGTAAGCTAACTGAAATTATGGAGACTGCAATACCCTCTAGTAGGGAATACTTAACAATTGGTTCAGAAACTGGCCCTTGGGATTTCTTCCTACCTCATCCTAGCAAAAACTAAACTTTGTTCATTACAACCAAAGAAAACCCCACTTACAAAGGGACCTGGCAGAGATTGAGGTAAAGGGAGTTTCTAATAAGAGTAGGACTGAATGCTAACAGTGAGAACTGAATGCTAACGGTGAATGATTATAAAGCCAAATAAATATATGGCTTAGAGTCAAACATCCTTCTTCCCTCCTAAACTTACAAATAAGATTTCAAACCTGGGCTTCTGCTCATCATGCCGAGGTCCACATTAAATTTCTAAGAATATGAGATCACAAAATAATATCTGACTAGCTCAGTGCTTATAAAAGAAAGATAAAAGACTAGAAAACCTGTAACAGGTACATCAAAATTAATGGTTTAAAGATTTTAAAAAATGCTAAGTAAGAATAATATAGACCTTCAAAAAGATAAAGAAAAGTATTGACAACAGAAGTTGTGGCAAGTATTCATAAACTAAAACCAATTAGAAATACTGAGTATGAAAATACTGAAAGTCAAATGTGTTAAGTAGGCTGACTGATAACACAGACACAGGCAAAGGATGAACTGCAGAGCTGAAGTATCAGATAAGATTACAGGAAAGGATAAAGATGTAGAAAATTGATATCTTTATATGACTAAGGTTAAGTTTAGGTGAAAAAACACCGACATGCACATATTCATTACAAACAATGATTTGTATATTATACTAAAATCTAATGTATACAATATAATATTCATATCTGACTTTATGATGAAGAAATATAAAGGAATTAATGAACAGAGTTGAAAGAGAAAAGTTAAAACTAAACAAGAGAAATCTTAAATTGGACAATGATTATAACATGCCATGAACTAAAGACCTTGATTAACTCAATTACTGGCACTAGAGTTCAAAATGTATAAAACTGATGAGGTTCAGTTGTTGAAGGTCAATACACATTATCTTCTTTCAAAATCCAAGGAACACTATTGGAAATTAGGCAATCCCCTGAAACAAAGATGTGATGTGTTTTTAGAGAACTACAAATATCGTTTGCTCTTGCTTTATTTATATGCTTATTTATTTATATTTATTTTCATGCTTATTATACTCACAATGAGTAACTGTAAAGAAAATTTTGTATTTTCCAATAAAATGTGGACATTCGTTTTTTGGCACAAGATGAGGCATCTTTTCCTTTTAGATACTAATCTTTACTTCTAGTTAAAGATTTCTGTTAGCTCTTCAGCATTCCTCTCCTTAACAATACTCACAATGGCCAGCAAACTAGTAAGAAACCTAAGTAAAATAATGATTGTGCCTGTTAGTATATTAACCACTATCTGCCTCTACACCTTTATGAAGCTGAAAACTTTCTAGTCACCCACATTTACTCTTCTTCCTACTATCGCAATTACATAATTCATTTGCTTAGCCAATCAAACAATCAATCAATAAAAAATATGGTGTTCAGATAAAATATTGCACAGCCAGCATCTTAAATTTAGTGTACCTGAAAATATGTCTTTAGCAGAAAAATATCTGGTGCAGCATTGTTCAAAGTAGCAAAAAAATAAGAAACAACTAATATGTGCATCAACAGATGAATAATTGAGTAAATCATGATTCTACCTAAGTATTAGAAATTGGGGCGCCTGGGTGGCTCAGTTGGTTGAGCAACTGCTTTTGGCTCAGGTCATGATCGCGGAGACCCAGGATCGAGTCCCACATCGGGCTCCCTGCTCGGTGGGAAGTCTGCTTCTCCCTCTCTCACTCCCCCTACTTGTGTTCCCTCTCTGGCTGTGTTTCTCTCTGTCAAATAAATGAAATCTTTAAAATAATAATAATAATAATAATAATAATAATAATAATAAATCTTCTATATTATGTATGAATTATTATGAAGGGATGTCAACATCATTTTATTAGTGGAGAGGGTAAAGGGAAAAATCATATCGAGTATGATTCCATTATGATTCCTTTTTTATTTTTATTTTTTTAATAAAAGATTTTATTTATTTGACAGAGAGATACACAGCCAGAGAGGGAACACAAGCAGGGGCAGTGAGAGCATGGAGAAGCAAGCTTCCCCCCTGAGCAGGGAGCCCAAGTGGGGCTCGATCCGGGGTTTCTGGGATTATGACCCGAGCCAAAGGCAGTGGCTTAACCAGCTGAGCCACCCACGTGCCCCTATGATTCCTTTTTTAAAAGTAGAAAGGAAACTCTATAGCCTTGAACTTAGTTAGGTGCAAGACCATAGTAAAAGATATGGTAGGCTATACACTAAAATATTGTGGAAACACTGAGAGAGAGATGATAAATTATAACTATTTCCTTATATACCTCTGCTTTACTTGAGACATTACAAAGAACACGTGCTACTTAAGAAAATATAAAAAATATGGTGCCTGGGTGGCTCAGTCGGTTAAGCGACTGCTTTTGGCTCAGGTCATGATCTTGGAAACCCAGAATTGAGTCTCACATCGGGCTCCCAGCTCTGTGGGGAGCCTGCTTCTCTCTCTGCCCTTCTCCCCTCTCCTGCTCTCTCTCTCACTCTCTCTCTCTAAAATTAAATTAAATTAAATTAAATCCTTAAAAAAAGAAAATTTAAAGAAAAGATATTTATGACAAAAATATATGCATAGTTTTCAAACATAAACCATTTTTGGCACTACTGAGAGAGAAAACTATTCTCATCCTGATCTTATTTGTATGTGCATTCGGTCTTGAGTGATTTTTTTTTTTTTTTTTTTGGTTGTTTTGAAAGGCAGGAGCAAAGAAAAACAAGAAAAGAAATCCGAGATAACCTCCAAACATTTGGGAGCTGATATGAGGGCATATTCATTTAGAAAAATTCACTCTGTGGAGTTTAATAACATCCATTTCACAAACCACAGTTTTCCTATCTTACAAATCAATTTTATTCTATTACATTGGTGAATTAGTTTCTTTTCATGAATTGGTTGTTCCACTTTAACTGTTGGCCTTCTAATAAAAGGGGAAAACATGTATTAAGAGTACAGAAAATAGTCAAGATAATAGTGCAAAATACTTGCTACTTATCACCTAACCTCTTCTTTTCAAATTTCCTCATGCCTGAGTGACTGCAAGTAGTCACCACTGAATTAGCTATGACAAACCTATCCACCACCCTATTCTTTCAAAAAGAGTTTGTTAGGGGTATAATGATGAACAGTTCTACGGAGATTGTCATCCATTTCCCTGTAATCACACAAAGACTTTGAAATCCAAAGTAGGTATCACCATTCTTGTTATATTTAAGACCTACGAGAACTGAATCTGATGACTGTTTAACAGTTCTTTCCCTTCTTTAAAGATAATGATCATTATGAAATTTTAAAAAGAAAATAAATCAGAAAGTTGAAATAAGGGTGCTCGGGTGGCTCAGTTGGTTAAGCAACTGCCTTCGGCTCGGGTCATGATCCCAAAGTCCCAGGATCAAGTCCCACATCAGGCTCCCAGCTCTGTGGGGAGTCTGCTTCTCTCTCTGACCTTCTCCCCTCTCACTCTCTCTCTCTATCTCTCAAATAAATAAATCAATAAAGTCTTTTTAAAAAACACAAACACAAACAAAAAAGTTGAAATAAATGCCCTCTATGAATATTTGTTTATTTGTATAAGTAAAATAGAATTAACTTCTACACTTGTATCTTGGAGTATT
>PITA01023206.1:0-28668 GCA_004023965.1 Spilogale gracilis
GCACGCACACACACACACACACACACACACACACACACCAGTAGCTCTACCTGTGTTTGTCCTCCCTATCAGGAAGTATTAGCACCTTCAGGGCAGGAGCTCCAGCTTACTTTCCATCCAATCCATAATGTCTATACTAGGCCTGACTTAGCCAGTTCTCAGTGATTATTTCTTAATTGAATACATTTGCATTACCATGTGGCACATGGGAAAACAGAAGTCACCTGACAAAAAAAAATGAAATCATCAGACCCTTCCTTCTCTGTCTTCCTTCTCAGTTATCTCAGCCTTCAAAAGATTGGACCAAAGAACTGGTTCCAAACACTCCCCTTCTTTCATGCTTCCTTTTTCGCTATTTTCCTTCACCACCTACACATTCTGAGTGAATCTCTCAAGGCACTTGTTTTCCAAAATTGTGTCCTTTCTCCCTCTCCATACACAGTGTCTGGAAAGCCCCCCTCCCCCCTCGACCCACACCTTCCGCCCCTCCCTCACCTTCTCCGCCTGGGATTTTACTCCTACACACTTGTGTTTCTCCTCACAACTCATCTTTTGGATTGTCTCCCGTATCCTTTACTTCGTACAATCAAAGGATAAATTCTCAGAAGAGAGCAGAGAATTCTAGAAATTTTTAAATTTCTAAACATTATCATAAATTAATGGATAATCTTTTACTGAAACAAAATCTATAAAAATTTTAATGATGTCTTTAGAAAAGAGGGATCTGTAAGTATTTTGGAACTAGTATGCCTTGTTATCTGCTTTGATTTTACAACAGTTCCTCTCCTCATCAAGTCATTTAAAATAATTTAAAAATAGCTGGCCGCAATAATTTAGGAGTGGGATATGTGTGAGAGAAGGGGGGTGAAGAGAAAGAAAAGCCTTGAGGTCACTGAGAATACTATGAGGTTATTTGCTTTTTATGTCATGCATCTCATGCTCTTTTTAAATTTTTGATATTTTTCATTGTTCTTTTTTTTCTGCTGTTGGTTTGCTTTTTATTTTCCATTCTCTCTAATATTCAGTTATTTCAGGAAGAAAAAAAATATATATGTTTTATACACTCAAATGTCTTCTATGAAAATAAATCTTGACTTTTGCCAGTTCTACTATTAATACCTTAAAAAGGAGATTAAAGAAGGTGAGGAAATTTAAAGTTAACCATCAAATTCTCAAGGCAGACTAAAAAGTAACCTAAAGACTTGATTAAATTCATACTTATGTATTAAAGGCACAATGCTGATTTACCATTCCAAAGTCAATCTTTAAAATACGGCAGTTACAAAAGTACATCTTTCAGAATATTCCTTCCCAATCACGGAAAATTTCCAAGAAACCATCGAGATCAATTTTCACAAATTTTTTATTAGCAAATAAAAATGAAACTCCCTTGGCTCTGAGTACAGATAGAGGCAAAGGTCATTATGAAAGTATCAAGCAGAATGCAAATGCTATCATAGCTTTCACTATTAACATAATTGATGCAACTCAGAGATAATCTTCCTTTCTGTTCTTTGTTCTATGGCCAGAGGTCAGCAATCTTTTTCTTAAAGGGCCAGATAATAAATATTTTAGGCTGTGTGGGTCATATCCCAAAACTCAACTCTGTTGTTGTAGCAGAAAGCAGCTGGAGACAGTCTGGTAAGGAATGAGCCTGCACAGAAGGTTCTGTAGGAACAAGAGCTCACAGGGCTGGGCCAACCTCTGGTCCATGCTCACTGAATCCTACTGAGAAAAACATGCCTCCTCCTTTTCCTCCTCCTTGGGGAGGGGGAACGATAAATGAGAAAAAGATCATAAACATCTACTGCAAACCTCATTTTCTGGACAAAATGCCAAATCGGGTGACTTGCCAAACCTCCAACAACTCCATTTGTGTGGAAGTGAGACCAGAGCCCATTCAAAATTATAGAACATTTCTTGATCACTTACTCTCAGGTAAGCTTCAAAGCACTTAAACCTTCTCTGACTTCATCCTCACAACATCTTCAATTCACAGAAGAAGAAACTGAGATTCAGAGAGGTTAAGCAATATACCTAGGATTTCACAGCAGGGAAATGGTCCAGAGAAGAGCCAGGGCTTTCACTCTCTGCTACTTGCTGCAGCTTCTCCTGCTGCTGCTGCAACACGCCCACCCCTCCACTTTCTATTGTGTCCTGTTCTGTGTTCTCTGGGAAGCCAACCCCAGACTTTCCACGGTCACATCCGATCCAGGATTCCATGGTTAGCATTTTCCACTCCTCAGAAGCACTCTTGTGACCTGACTCGCCTATCCAGTCTACTATCCAGTCTAACTATAACTCTGCAACACAGAAACGGGAGTGGACCCTGACTTCACACACCCATGGCCACCTCCATGTAGAAAGGCTGGGAAATGTGAAGTGTTTCATCTTTGCTTGCACAACACCAACCCAAGAAGACTTGATGAGGAAGTCAACTTCATAGCCTCCTCCCTCACTTAGACTCCTGGAGGAGCTCCAGTGTCCATAGCCACTAGGAGTCCAGAGAAGATCCCCAGGAAAACTGGACTGGAGTTCACTTTCATTCCACAGCTCAAGTGTGAAAGTTGGGCCTTCCTAGCACCTAACACTGCCCCGCATTAGCTACCCACCTCCCCAGCTTTGTTTATCCATAAGCCTTGTAAAACAAGTATGTGTAGAAAATGTAGGAAGGGGTAAAGGCATGTTCATTGCCCACTTCTTTTCTGAATAAATGTATTTCCTTATAAAGCTTTGGCGTGTCATATCTAAAGTCTCCACTGTTGAAAGAAAAAGCCATCACAGGCTAAATGACAAGTTATGAGCAGAAGAGAAAGTTTTCTCAGTTGAATGTATTCATGTTACAGAATCAAATATTATTCTTCATGTAGCCGACCCATGGATATAAGCCACTGTTACTCGTCCTTTACTTAATAAGTTACGTAGTGTGCACACTTATTTTTATCTCAGGCTCTAGAAAAAAGCATATATAAACTGTACTACCCTCAGATTACTGACACCTGTAGACATATATTCCCTCTCTGACTTTCCTTTTCCAACCAAGTCCCATTTTGCCTCTGTAAAAAGAGATAGGTTCAAATTAAAAAATTAAAAGGGAGCAAACTCTGTCTTGCAGCTCGAATAATTCCTAGTGGGGTTCTAACGAAGCTACTTGATAAGGTCTACAGTCATTACTTTTTCACCCAGATCTTTATTTCTCTAACAGTAAGAAAATTTTAAAAAACTGATCAAATTGGATAAGGCGGTCCACAGTAAGATGAAACTAGGGTACCAAAACAATGGGTCACATCATAAAAGAGCAGCATTAAACACCTTCCTCTCTTTTACTCACTCAGCAGAATCCACAGCAGAGAAACAGAGCGGGGCTCCTTTCGAAGCTTCCTGAGTTGCCTGCAGAGATTAGAAGGCAAGAAAGCCAACATAACTTACATAATTGTGATTTGCCCTGACAGCAGCAGCAAATCAAGAAATGTTAAAAATTATGTCATTGGAAGTCATTTGCTGAAGGTAAATAAAGTCATTAAAAAACAACAAGGAAAAAATGACCATTGAGAGGACCTCACTGAAGCATTTCAGATACCTCTGGGCAAATGCCTAACCACAGAAAAACATTCTACTGTTGCACCTGATGTTCCCATTGCCCTTTTAGTGGCTGGGTATCCTCCTGGGTTTCCCAGGGAAGGTATGCAGCCCACCCTGTGGACTCACCCGCCCTTCAAGACCAATCTGACAAGGCCTAGAGCAAATACACTGTCAAAAACAAAGACATTCTTTAGGGATTGTGCAAGGAATTTGGCAGCTGCACCTTCCCCATGAGGTGTGTCATAAAGAGCAAGTTCCTCAGCCAGGGGCATAATATTATTCACAGTTTCTTTAGAGGAAACCAATATTACATTGTCTTTATCTAAAAATTCACATCCACATTAAAATACCTGTAGACTTCTTCTGCTACTGATCTCTTTAACATATTAACACAGAAATCATAACAAAACAAAACTTAACCTAGCTAATATTTTTTGTAATGAACCAAGGAAAGAGTGAATTCATACAGGACATTTTGCATAAATATGATTTCTACTTCTCTCTTTTCTTCCCTCCTTCCCTCAGTGAGCTCGAGTAAAACAGCTCCTGACATTCTTGGAGCATTCTGACAACCCAGAAGGGAGGAGGACTCTAGTACCCCTTACATCCCAGGAGCAGCAAGAGGCCTCAGACCCAGAACAGGTTCTCCAGAGGGCTCTTTTTAAATCCTAAAGAGCTCTGTGTGTGCACAGCAATATTAATGTCTTTTAACCATAATTGTGTTGCCATGAGCCACATTGAACATGGGAAAAGTCAAAGGCTTGAGAGGAATTTGGTTCCTGCCCCCATGGTTTTATCTCAAGGGTTCCTACCAGATCCAAACTGACGTCACTATCTTTCTATTTTTGATGTATGATTCTGGCTTACTTTGAACAGAATACAATATCAGGTGATAAGGTACTCTGTTGGCCTGCAACAGGTAAAATTACTTCTTCGCTGGAGGGGAGTGAGAGAATCAGGGAGACTACAGCTGTGAGCTGAGCTGTCACCCTCAGTAAGGGCTGAGTCTCTTGTTGATTCTTAGTGGGAGAGAATTATCATGGCCCTGTGAATCATTTGTGAACTAGGTATGACCCTTGTGAATGCCAGCATTGAGTGGGTGGGGCACTGAAGGATATTTGTTGTTGTTATTTTGGTTTTTACACTAAGGAAGACTCTGAGTTGTCCATGGGTAGGGCTAGATGAAATAATAGGCCAGTTTCCTGGAGGCCAGGAAGACAAAAACTGAAAGACAACAGGGTGCTGGGGGAAAGAAGTCATACAAAATGTGAGATGTTATCAAGACCCTTTGAACTAGACCAGAGTTACCTCAGGGACAGAAAGCTGTACTGTCTGTGATCATTTCTGTTGGTGTGTGCTGAAGCAAAAACTACTCATGAATGGCACTTTGTAGACTGCCCCTCTCCCCAGTCACTATTAGAGCATTTGAGAATTGCCCACTCAGCATTACTTCTATTGCCTGTATTTCCCAGGTCTGTCTTCAGGAGGAAACTCCTCAGAGCCAAAGAACACCTGCATACCATAGGACCTGCCCAAGACAGAGGAGAAGGAAATTGATGTGTCTTAAACATTTATTGCACAGTAAAGAAGTAATCAAAAAGCAAGATGGCAGGGAGAAGGGTTGTTAATTGGAGAGACAGTAATTGGGGTTAAGATAGTGAGACATTCCTTAGAGTCTCTGGGCATGAGGGAAGTACTATCTCAAAAAAAATGATTGCATCTCCTTATCATGATAAAAGCACTTTGAGCACATACCACTATTTAATTTTTGACTTCTTTTTGCACTTTTGTGTATTTTGTGTTGTGCAGATTATGCATGGATAACCCACTATCCACCTTCCAAGATGTCTTATTCACAGAGGCTAGAAGTCTAGGAACTAGATTTCTCAGAATCCCTGCCAGCAGGGTTTGCATGACATTCTTCCTACAAGAGAGACTCACACAAGCTTTGGACAATTGGAGAGAAGCAGAACCCATAATATTGTTCCTTGCTACTGGCAGGCATGTCATGTGCTTTGGCAAACACTAGATTTAAGATGCTTCCAGAAGCTTCTGGTATTCCGCCTATGAATTATTTCATTTTAGTGGTGAATATGTAGTGAATCATGGTCTGCCATTTCCTGCAACTCCAGCAAATCCTGATTTCCTGAAAGCCATCAGCAGCTTTGTTTAACCTTCATCCTTGAGACCTTTCTGTTTCCTTAGCAGAAATTTGACGGACATATATTCCTTATAAAGCATAAACACATAGTAGAAATTTAAAAAGAATGACTTAAATACTAATTTAATTATTTTAGTTGAAAATTAATTTTTCTTAATAAAAATATTAGTTTGTAATTAATTCTTTTCAATTAATTAGCATATAATTCAAATGCCTGTTTCTAAAATAATTTTATTTCAATATTTAGCTTTAATAGTTTTAAGAACTAAGAGAATGTAGATAAAAATAGAAGATGCACCTCATTAGTTATGCTTATTAAATAACAATATGCAAGAAAACTATGATGTACAGAAAATTAAGAAAATTTCTAGAAGGATGTTAAATAATATCTAAATAAAATGGAAACAGGTCTTGTGTTCTTGGACACGAAGATTTAATATTATAAAGACTGTAATTTCCCCCCAAATAATCTACAAACGTAATGAGGTTTCAATCAAAACATCAATAGAACTTTTCATGGGAATTGATGCATTGATTCTAAAACGTATATCAATAAGAGAGAATATCCAGGAATTTTCTGAACTAGAAGACAGTGGTTGGTGCAGGACTTGTCTCACCAGATATAAAAACTTGTTATAAAGCTGTAGCAATTAATAAAGGGATAAATACATTGATTAATTGATTAACTGGACAAATACCACATAAGGGAATTCACACAAATATTTAACTTTGAAAGGTAACAGAGTTGTATCCATTAAGCTGCCCAATCCCCGGTACTTTGTTATGGCCACCCTAGCTAACTAATACATGTGGTCTCTAAGCCAGAATTTCTAACAGTCACTCCTCCATATTTCCATGTTTACAAGAAAGTACAGCAAAGCCTAGAACACACGAACACCTTCTGCAGAATTACTTCTGTGTAGCTACCCTGTCATTAGTATGGGAGAAGGAAACAGATAATAATTATTAGATTCCAAACTCACCAAATTTTCTTCTGACCTCATGATTATAAAATCAAATTTCACATGATTGCCACAAGTTTGCATTTTGCTTCTTTTTGGTGATTGTCATATATAATCATTTATTATACTGACAACAGCCAACACACTTGTCATTATTAATAGCTAAATATAATTCCTTTACGTCCATGAAATTTATCAAATGGCTGGCATGAAGACATTATGATGCTGTTACTCAAAATGAGTACCAGGGAAATGACATGAATCACAAGACTGGGAGAGATACCTGATTCCACCTGAAAACCATACTTTCCCATCAAAGCCAGCCTGCTCCAGGCCGCTACTCTCTCTTCCGTTCAAAGCCAAGAGAAACTGACCCAGCGGAACATCAAGGCAGCTCAGCAGCGAGGACACACAGTCCCAGGGCACCGTTGCTGGGCAGGGCCTAGAAGAGAAGCCATTTTCCAAGTCTTAAGTAACTGGCACAAAAATTTTGCTGAGTATCTTAGAGCAAATGGACTTCGATTTAATGTAGGTGATCAAAGGCCACTATCCTGAAGATGCAAAGAAAAAGAATCCTTTGCCCTGACTACCATGGGCCCTGATACAAAACATGACCCATCTGTCAGCCCTCCCTGAGCCATGTCTCCCATGGCTGCAGAAATATAATAAGATGGTGTATCTTCCCAGAAGTCAGGCCCAGGAGCATGGCTGCTCCTCCATAGTAAGAGAACCAGGAGGCTCAAGAAAGAGTAGGTACCACCATGAAAGCACAGTTTAGGAGTTTGCTAATCTGAATGAGGGGGTTGGCCACTGAGAACAGTCCAGAAAGTCTTCATAGCATTGTAATTCTCAGGGTGGGGTGGGGTGAACAATGTAGAAGGAAACTGGGTAATTCCAATAGGATTTGCCTTAGTAGATTTCTGGGAATTTATTTTAATGATGGCTTAAAAGTCACTGAAAGCCAAATAAAATACAATTATTTTCTACTTTTAAAATTTCCCAAATTTATTATAACTCCTAACAAGCAGAAAAAAAAACTGATCAAAACCACCAATAACAAAAAGATTTTGTCAATATTTAGGTCAGCTTCTTAAAAGATTAATTAATTAATGACTGTGCTGGGTGTGTTCTAAAAGCTCACAGTAACATATAAGCTCTCTATTTCTCTAGTTAAGTTTTTTCTAGATTTGAAATTTTCTATTTTTTAAATTAATAGACTATTTATTAGAGAGACTTTAGGTTTATAGAAAAATTGGGTGAAAGTATAGAGATCCCAAATACCCCCTTGACCATCTCACCTTTCTAGTTTCCTCGGTCACTAACCTCTTGTATTAGTATGGTTTGTTCCTGGGATAGGTGCGATTAACAGCACATGACAATGATATATGGGTGTCCTTATATCCTAAAGCTCCAGACAGTATATACATATTTTACTCTGTAATGAGCCAACACTGATAGATTACTATTAACTTTATTATTAAAGTCCATAGTAAAATTCCCTGTGCTTCACCTATTCCTTCTCCAAATCCCTGACAACCACTAATCTTTTTCCTATCTCTATAGATTTTCCTCTTCCAAGTGACATATACTTGGAATCATATTTTTTCCAAACAGACTTCTTTCATGTTGCAGAATTAATTAAGGTGTAACTTGCTATTTTTCTATAGGGAGTGATGAAAAATAGAAAAGGATAAAGCAAACAGAAGCAACTTTAAAAGAAATGTTCTCAGTGCTTTACCAATATTTAGTGTGCTGAGGGCATGCACATACACACATACACACACACACACACACACACACACACACACACACACATCCAAGTCATTTAGGATTTACACTTGACAATACGAATGTGCCAAGTACAGGAACCATGGAACTTTACAGTAAAGACTATTCCACATTACTGTATAGTCTCGGATCAATAGTAGATTGATGACATTGGTGACATTAAAATTTATTCTCCCACTAAAATACTATTTATGGGGTGGAAAGTGGGGATAGAGAATTTGCAAACAAGTTCTGAAATCTTTTTTATAGATGTACTTGTTGTAGTGGAATGAGGGAAGTGAATCTGAAACAATTGAGATATTTTGTAGGATTAAGCAATGAGTACATGTGTTTATGCTATTGAGAGGCAGAGTTCTCACTAAGGAAGAAGGGACATAGAAAAACACAATGGTGAATGGCAAGAAATAGGAATGAATTGGAATTGGAAGTATTGATGTGGACTCTTAATTTCTAAAATACATTGGAATGTGTATATGCATGTGTTTGTGCAAGTGTATATGCATCTGCATCTATATGTTTGTATGTATATATGTATACATACACATACATACTTCCTAACTTTGCATACTGAACGGGCCAAGAGGCCAAGACCATACCAAAGTAACCATAAGCATACCTAATCCTAAAATTTGGTATTTAATACTATTCCAACTAAAGGAAAGGAAACAAAGCTGTACTTTATGGAGGTACATTGAGTCAAATATTTGAAAACTAATATCCAATTATCTGCACAAATACTTGCCATATCAATTAGGCTGAGGGTTCAAAGATATAATGTGTTCTTCACTAATCACCCACAAGCTAGATTCTGTATAGTACAAGATTAATCAGGAATATATTATTATGCCAGAAAGTGAAGAATTGCTTTAGAAAAAAAAAAGCAATGAGGGTTTAAAACAAGAACAAAGAACCAACTTGAAAAGGGCCTTCAATTGTCAAGTCAAACCAGGGGTAATATGAGCACCAAAATATTAAGTACAGTAATGATATACAAACCACTGAAAAATATGAGCTACTGTGTATGCTACTGATATAAATAAATAAATAAATAGATAGATAAATAAATAGATAGATAGATAGATAATAAGAGAGGAAGGAGGTCTCATGCTGAATGACAGTTGGTTAATGAGGAGGTGGGTGCTAGAGTATAATCATTTGCAGCATTAGAATAAAGACTAGATCAGGCAATAATCATTAACGAATAATAACTACATCCAGAGAAAATTTTGCTGAAAGCAGAGCCAAGATGCCCATCAACAGATGAATGGATAAAGAAGATGTGGTACATATATACAATGGAATATTATGTCTCCATCAGAAAGGATGAATATCCAAGTTTTGTAGCAACATGGACTGGATTGGAAAAGATTATGCTGAGTGAAATAAGCCAAGTAGAGAAAGTCAAGTATCACATGGTTTCACTTACTTGTACTGCATAAGGGGTAATATAGAGGACAGTAGGAGAAGGAAAGTAAATGGGAACTAGGGTAATCCAGGGAGAGAAACGAAACAACAGAGACTTTGGACGCAAAAACAAACTGAGGGTCTTGGAGGGAGGGGAGTGGAGGTATGGGAGAGCCTGGTGGTGGGTACTGAGGGCACCTATTGCATGGAGCACTGGGTGTGGGGAATGGGGAATGAATCTTGGAACACTGGGGAAAAAAATTTAAGTAACAATAAAAAAAAAAAAACCAGAAACTTGAACTGGACTTAAAGTGCCTTATCACAAACTGCCAATTAGTTTCAAGTGAAAAAAAAAGTTAATTATACAGGGAAGAAGCTAGGTATCACCTTCACTGGGCGATTAATATTAATGTCACCGGGGGCTCCTGGGTGGCTCAGTTGGTTAAGCGACTGCCTTCTGCTCAGGTCATGATTCTGAAGACCCGGGATGGAGTCCTGCATCGGGCTCCCTGCTCAGCAGGAAGCCTGCTTCTCCCTCTCTCACTCCCCCTGCTTGTGTTCCCTCTCTGGCTGTGTTTCTCTCTGTCAAATAAATAAAATCTTTTTTTAAAAAAAATTAATGTCACCAGTGAGGAGCAGATGGCCATCGTGTGCCTCCGGATGGGATACCTTGAGAAAGACAAACATCACCTATGAAGTATATAGATGAGTAAGTTTGAAATTATTTTCAAACTCAACAAACACAATGTTAAAGAAACGATATATAATGAAATAGGTAGTGACAATGAATAGTCTTCTACTGAAATCCTCATTGGCTATCACATGTAAACTCCTATCCATCCTTTAAAATAATCTGCCATGACATTTCTTTCTCTACATTACCTTCCCCAACATCTTTGTCTCAAAACAAAATACAACAAACACTACACATTCCATATCAGCCAGAATTGCATTCAGATTCTAGTAACACAGTGAAAATAGAAGTAGCTTAAATAAGATGGAAATGCATTTCCCCACCCCAAAATTGAAGGAGAGGCAGTCCACATTTCACTCTGACGTGTCATCAGTGATCAGACTTCTTTCTCTCTTTCTTCCTTGTCATTGTTTTTTTCTTTTTTTTTAGAAAGAGAGAGAGAGAGAGTCGAGGGATGAGGGACCAGAGGGAGAGAGAGAAAGAGAGAATCCCAAGATGACTCCATGCTGAGCACAGAGCCTAATGTGGGTCTCAATCTCATGACCCTCTGAGATCATGACCTGAGCTGAGATAGAGCCAGACACTTAATTGGTTGACCCACCAATGACCCACTTGTCATCCCTTATATATCTTCCATCGTTAAGGTCACATTATCTCCAGTATTATCCTTGGAGCTCCAGCCATCACATCCACAATTAGGCCTGTAAGCTCCAGCCATTTGTCTGCATGCTAAGGAGAACTCAGAAGTTCAATCCCAAACTTCTACTTGTATAACATTAACAAAAACTTAGTCCCATGGCTACATCTCCTGCAAGGGAGAATAGAAAATGGAGTCTTTAGCTGGACTTCTTGCCACCTGGCATGAAATTAGAGTGCTTTTATAAGAAATAGGGGGAAATTAATATTGGGTAGACAATTATCATCTCTGGATATCATCCTGTTGTGAAATCTGCCATTATTTTTTACATATTCTATTATTATTTGTATCAGACCATATTTTGTTTGTATTTATATCACTATCCTAAACTGTAGCATATAATTTTTGGATATGAAATATCTATTTTGGCTTTTAAATGTCCCAATGCCTGGCTCAGAGGGTCCCACAGTCATGTAAGGTTCATGAAATGAAATGAGTTGATAGGCAGCCATCTGAGATATTCAAGATATATATATTTGATATTCCACAGGACTATCCTGACATTGTGGAGAGAACTTAAGGACCCAGTTCTTTAAGTTTTTGTGGTTGTAAGACACAAGTGCTGACAAAATCCACTGGTAATTACTGGCCATAGAATACAGAAGATGGTGATCAACTGAAGGTTTTTTTTTTATTGTTACTTAAATTTTTTTTCCCAGTGTTCCAAGATTCATTCCCCATTCCCCACACCCAGTGCTCCACACTTTAGGTGTCCCCAGTACCCACCACCAGGCTCTCCCATCCCTCCATCCCCCTCCCTCCAAGTCCCTCAGTTTGTTTCTGTGTCCAAAGTCTCTGTTGTTTTGTTTCCCTCCCTAGATTACCCTAGTTCCCATTTGCTTTCCTTCTCCCACTGTCCTCCAGGTTACCCCTCATGCACCGCAAGTAAGTGAAACCATGCGATACTTGACTTTCTCTTCTTGGCTTATTTCACTCAGCATAATCTCTTCCAGTACAGTCCATGTTGCTACAAAAGTTGGATATTCATCCTTTCTGATGGAGGCATAGTATTCCATTGTATATATGTACCACATCTTCTTTATCCATTCGTCTGTTGATGGGCACCTTGGCTCTTTCCACAGTTTGGCGATTGTGGCCATTGCTGCGATGAACATTGGTGTACATATGCCCTTCTTTTCACTACATCTGTATTTTTGGGGTAAATGCCCAGTAGTGCAATTGCAGGGTCATAGGGTAGCTCTATTTTCAATTTTTTAAGGAATCTTAACACTGTTTTCCAAAGCGGCTGCACCAGTTTACATTCCCACCAACAGTGTAAGAGGGTTCCCCTTTCTCCGCAGTCTCTCCAACACTTGTTGTTTCCTGCCTTGTTAATTTTGGCCATTCTGACTGGTGTAAGGTGGTATCTCAGTGTGGTTTTGATTTGAATTTCCCTGATAGCTAGTGACACTGAACATTTTTTCATGTGTCTGTTAGCCGTTTGTATATCTTCTACAGAGAAGTGCCTCTTCTTGTCTCTTGCCTATTTTTTGATGTGTTCATCTTCTTTTTGGGTGTTGAGTTTGAGTAGTTCTTTATAGATCTTGGATACCAGCCCTTTGTCTGTAGGGTCATTTGCAAATATCTTCTCCCATTCTGTGGGTTGCCTCTTTATTTTGTTGACTGTTTCCTTTGCTGTACAGAAGCTTTTTTATTTTGATGAAGTCCCAGAAGTTCATTTTCACTTTTGTCTCCTTTGCCTTTGGAGATGTGTCTTGAAAGAAGTTGCTGTGGCCGATGTCAAAGAGGTTACTGCCTATGTTCTCTTTCAGGATTTTGATGGAAGGTTTTAACAGTGAAATGCAATCCTTTTTCCTTAGTTTTGTGCCTTTATAGGCTCCAAACGCTGGGTGATCCTTCATTTAGTAAATATTTTAAAACATAAGTGTTATAAAACATTTCTTATTAGATACATTTCTGATTTCATTTAATCAATAAGGAAGTAGGTTTAGAAAAAACTTTGTTAGCATGCTCAACAATGAGCAACAGAATAGGAAACAGGAAGCAAGAAATGTCAGATTGCTAGGTGATGTTTCATCTTCTCAAGCATGTACAATGCTTTGCAGAACCCAACTAATCTTAGAAAAGAGCAAGAGAGGAGTCTTTTTATATAAAAATAGTAACTCAAAGAGAATTATCATGCATAGAAAAAAAAGCCCTTATCACTCATGGAGTCACCAAATATATTTGAGCTTTCACTATGTATCAAGTAATTAGCTAAACATGAAATGCAGAATGGCATAAAAGAAAAAAATTTCTTAATTTTATGGACTCTAACCTCAGAGTTCTCCCAGCTAGTAAGTGGTAGAACATGTTTTCAACCTCAAGATTTTGGTTTGTTTTTGTTTTTTTTTCCAAAAGCTATACAATTGGCCACTACATTTTCACATTAAGAATTAAATCTTAACTGAGGCACCTGGGTGGCTCAGTGGGATAAGCATCTGCCTTTGGCTCAGGTCACAATCCCAATGTCCTGGGATCAAACCCAGAGTTAGGCTCCTTGCTCAGTGGGGAATCTGCTTCTCCCTCTCCCTCTCCCTCTCCCTCTGCCCACCCTTCACCTTTGCTCATGCTCTCTTGCTCTCTCTCTCTCAAATAAATTTTAAAAACCAAAAGAAAAAAAAAGAAAAAAGAATTAATTCTTCTTGAAAACCTCTATCTTAAATTTTGGGTCTATAGTCAAGTGATAGTTGAAGATTCTAAAATGTTGCCTTTATTACTTATTTCCATTAAAAAGTGAAGCTGCTTAAAATGGGTAGGAGAACTAAAACATTTTTTATGAGAAGTAAAATGTTCATTGATATTTTATTTTCATAGTCTCACGTTCTGTATAAATGAGTTGCCAAAATTTTGCATTGTTCAGATTGATTTATGGTTTTCTTCACATAACAACCAACATTCCAAACTGTGAAGTGATAGTTTAGATAATATTTTTCTAATTGATGCCATAAATGTAAGTTACTAGAGTTTTCCCCTAAATTGACCAGATAATTTGAAACTGAGAGCAACCTCAGCACAGCTGCCAAGGATATCAGATAAAATATTACCCTAAGTAAAAGGTGGGGCTCCAGAATGAGTAAAACAAAAGCCATGCCAAGAAAGATAAACACACACCCTCCTTTGAAGACTACTGCCAAGTATCTTTAAAATCATGCCAAAGAAAACTTCTCATCCAGGTTTACTTCATCTCCACCTTCCCTTTTCTAATTTGAAGTACCCAGGATGTTGCTTGCAGCTCAACAGTTCTAGCTTGAGCTTTAGAAACAAACTGAGGGACTTGGAGGGAGGGGGGTGAGGGGATGGGAGAGCCTGGTGGTGGGTACTGAGGGCACCTATTGCATGGAGCACTGGGTGTGGGGAATGGGGAATGAATCTTGGAGCACTGGGAAAAAAATTTAAGTAACAATAAAAATTAATTAATTAATTTAAAAAAAAAACAAAAAACATATCAGGGAACTGACTAAAATCCAAGCGATGCTTTTATTGTGTCACCTAATCATCATCTGATGCAGAATAGGCAAGGAGTATGAAGTTGAGGTGTCTGGCCACATATTTTCAATCACAGAAGGGCAGGATTGGACAAGCTCACAGGGCATCCATGTGCTTCCCTGCTGGTCTGTCCAGTATCTTCTTTTTTGAAAAGAGGACAAAGGTATCTTTGACTGGTTGTCACACCTAGATTTTCTGATTAATAGACCTGTCATTGTGGGAAATTGTCCAGCCTGAACTGTGAGATCATCAAACCCTAGAAAATCCTTAAAAATATCATTTGGCCATACATACTCTGCCTCCTACCAAAATCACACTCCCAGAGAACTGGCCCAGAATGACCACAGAGCATTTTCTTCCTCATTTAGAGTATCAACATGAATTCTCTCTCAAAGTAATAACTCTTACTATGGTAGCAAGCTCTGATTATTGTTCTCTTTTTTAAGACCAGGGGAAAGACAGACACTTATTGCCTCAGATACTCAAGAATGACCGCAAATATGATCAGGATGATGTCTCCAGTTCACACGGAGCACCTGACACCTGAAATCCAAATATTAATTCAATTCTCCCTTTTAAGAAATTACTGTTATAGCATAATAAAATCAAAATTTAGTTGCATTAAGCCTATGAGTTAATTTGATTGTATTAACCTACTGGCTAAAAATGGTTCCAGCTTAAACCTAACACCTGCACATCATCACATTTGTAGAATTATTAAATTTAGGAAAATACCAGGACCAGGAAGAAGACACAGAAACAAACATAAACATGTGCTTTAATTGCTGTATGAGTTCTAGTAGTTTGGAGGTGGAGTCTTTCAGATTTTCCATATAAAGTGTCATGTCATCTGTGAAGAGAGAGAGTTTAACTTCTCCTTTGCCAATTTGAATACCTTTTATTTCTTTTTGTTGTTTGATTGCTGTTTCTAGGACTTCTAGTACTATGTTGAACAGTAGTGGTGAGATTGGGCATCCTTGTCCTGTTCCTGATCTCAATGGTAAGGCTTCCAGCTTTTCTCATTGAGAATGATATTCGCTGTGGTTTTTCATAGATGGATTTTATAAAGTTGAGGAATGTTCCCTCTATCCCTATATTCTGAAGAGTTTTAATTAGCAAAGGATATTGTATTTTGTCAAATGCTTTTTCTGTATCAGTTGAGAGGACCATGTGGCTCTTCTCTCTTCTCTTATTGATTTGTTCTATCACATTGATTTATTTGTGAATGTTGAACCACACTTTCATCCCAGGGATAAATCCTACCTGGTCACGGTGATAATCTTTTTAATGTACTATTGGGTCCGATTAGCTAGGGTCTTGTTGAGAATCTTGGCATCCATATTCATCAGGGATATTGGTCTGAAATTCTCCTTTTTGATGGGCTCTTTGCCTGTTTGGGGGAGTAAAGTAATGCTGGCTTCATAGAAAGAGTCTGGAAGTTTTCCTTCTGTTTCTATTTTTTGAAATATCTTCAGGAGAATAGGTATTATTTCTTCTTTGAATGTTTGGTAGAATTCCCCCAGGGAATCCATCAGGTCCTAGACTCTTGTTTTTTGGGAGGTTTTGGTCACTGCTTCAATCTCACTACTAGTTATTGATCTAGTCAGGTTGTCAATTTCTTCCTGTTTCAGTCTTGGAAGTTTATAGGCTTCCAGGAATGCATCCATTTCTTCTAGGTTGCTTAATTTATTGGCATATAGCTCTTGATAATAATTTCTGATGATTGTTTCTAATTCCTTGGTGTTAGTCATGATCTCTCCCCTTTCATTCATAATTCTATTAATTTGGGTCCTTTATTTATTTTCTTTTGGATTAGGCTGGCCAGTGGTTTATCAATCTTATTAATTCTGTCAAAGAACCAGCTTCTAATTTCATTAATGTATTCTACTGTATCTCTGGTTTCTAACTCATTGATCACTGCTCTAATCTTAATTATTTCCCTTCTCATGTGTGGGGTAGGCTTAAATTGTTGTTGACTCTCCCGTTCTTTACAATGTAAAGAGATTTTGTGTATTTGGGGTTTTTCTATTTTTTTTTTCTTTTTGAGTAAGGCTTGATGGCTATGTATTCCCACTTTAGGACTGCCTTTGCCATATCCCATAGGTTTTGGACTGATGTGTCTTCATTCTCATTGGACTCCATGAAGTGTTTAAGTTCTTCTTTGATTTCCTTGTTGATCCAAACATTCAGTAATGTGTCAGGATACAAAATCAATGCACAGAAATCAGTTGCTTTCTTATACACTAACAATAAAACTGTAGAAATGGAAATTAGAGAATCACTTTCATTTACAATAGCACAAAAAACACAAGATACCTTGGAATAAGCCTAACCAAAGAGGTAAAGGATCTATACTTGAACTACAGAACACTGATGAAAGAAATTGAAGAAGACACAAAAATATGGGAAAACATTCCATGCTCATGGATCAGATGAATAAACATTGTTAAAATGTTTATGCCACCCAGATCAATCTATACTTTCAACACCATCCTGATCAAAATACCATTGGCATTTTTCAAAGTGCTGGAACAAATAATCCTAAAATTTCATGGGACCAGAAAAGACCCCAAATCGCCAAGGAAATGTTGAAAAGGAAAAACAGAGCTGGGGGGCATCATGTTGCCTGATTTCAAGCTTTATTACAAAGCTGTGATCACCAAGACAGCATGCTACTGGCACAGAAACAGACACATAGACCAATGGAACAGAGTAGAGAGCCCAGATATGGACCTCAACTCTATGGTCAAATAATCTTTAACAAAGCAGGAAAAAATATCCAGTGGAAAAAAGACAGTCTCTTCAATAAGTGGTGCTGGGAAAATTGGACAGCTATAAATAGAAGAACAAAACTTGACTATTCTCTTACACCATACACAAAGATAAACTCAAAATGTATGGAAAGACCTCAATGTCAAACAGAAATCCATCAAAATCCTGGAGGAGAACATAGGTAGTAATCTCTTTGACATTGGCGACAGCAACTTCTTTCAAGACATGTCTCCAAAGGCAAGGGAGACAAATGCAAAAATGAACTTTTGGGACTTCATCAAGATAAAAAGCTTCTACACAGCAAAGGAAAGAGTCAACAAAACAAAGAGGCAACCCATGGAATGGAAGAATATATTTGCAAGTAACACTACAGACAAAGGGCTGATATCCTAGATATAAAGAACTCTCAAATGTAACACTCAAATAACAGATAATCAAGTCAAAAAATGGACAGAAGACATGAACAGACACTTCTCCAAAGAAAACATACAAATGCCTAGCAGACACATGAAAAAATGTTTATCATCATTAGTCATCAGGGAATTTTAAATCAAAACCACATTGAGATTCCACCTTATACCAGTTAGAATGGCAAATATTAACAAGGCAGGAAACAACAAATGTTGGAGAGGATGTGGAGAAAGGGGAACCCTCTTACCCTCTTTGTTGGAATGCAAGTTGGTGCAGCCACTTTGGAAAACAGTGTGGAAATTCCTCAAAAAAGTAAAAGTAGAGCTACCCTTTCACCCTGCAATTGCACTACTAGGTATTTATCCCAAAGATACAGATGTAGTGAAAAGAAGGGTCATATATATATGTACCCCAATGTTCATAGCAACAATGTCCACAACTGCCAAACTGTGGAAAGCGCCAAGATGCCCTTCAACAGATGAATGGATAAAGAAGATGTGGTCCATATATACAACGGAATATTACTCAGCCATCAGAAAGGATGAATACCCAACTTTTGCATCAACATGGATGGAACTGGAGGAGATTATGCTGAGTGAAATAAGTCAAGCAGAGAAAGTCAATTATCACATGGTTTCACTTACTTGTGGAACATAAGGAATAACATGGAGGACATTAAGAGAAGGAAAGGAAAAGTGAAGGGGGGAAATTGGAGAAGAAGATGAACCATGAGAGGCTGTGGACTCTGAGAAACAAACTGAGGGTTTTAGAGGGGAGGGGTGTGACGGGATGGGTGAGCCTGGTGGCAGGTATTAAAGAGGGCACATATTGCATGGAACATTGGGTGTTATACATAAACAATGAATCTTGAAACACTACATAACACTAATGGTGTATTGTATGGTGACTAACATAACACAATAAAAATTTTTAAAAATAATAATAAAAGCAAAATTGTAAAAAAACAAAACAAAACAAAAAAACCCCATGTGCTTGGCTCCTTGAAATCTGAGTATTATCCAAAAAATAGGTGTTCAGTGGTGTTGGTGGGTTCAGGAGGAATCGGAGCTATGGGCCACACATGGTTTTAAAAGGGTCAATAGAGGGCTGTGTGGGTGACTCAGTCAGTTGAAGCGGCTGTCTTTGGCTCGGGTCATGATCCCAGGGTCCTGGGATTGAGCCCCACGATGGGCTCCCTGCTCAGCTATCTTCCTCTGCCTAACACACTTCCCACTTGTACTCTCTATCTCTCTGTCAAATCAATAAATAAAATCTTTAAAAAAAATTAAAAATAGAAAAAAGGGGCAATAGTGTCCAGTTCTAAAAGAGACCATAATAGTGAAATTCTCGAGGTTTTTTTGTTTGTTTGTTTTTGTTTTTGTTTTAATGAACAGAGTCCTTTGAGTGGGACACGTCTCCATATAAAATACTCAGGCATATTTCACATTATGGGATATTTCACATTGGGACATTAGAGGGAAATAAAGCAAGAAAGTAAGAAAAATAACAAACACTATTCATTTCATTTATGTCTATTTTTATCAATTTACATGGGGAAAGGTTTTCAAATGGTAGCTGGTTTTAAAATATACCAGTTTGGATTTTTTTTCACAATCCTTCAATCCCACTTCTCAGGAACGAATCTATAGCTGGAAACTCAGAGAATCATCATCTCCCATGGAGGCAGAAAACAATGGTGAAGCAGTGAGTCAAGTTCCAAGAAGGGTTTGGGTTACACTTGCCTATTATTCAAGGCCTATTTAAATCCTTTAAAGGAAATTATTTACCCAATTACATGTAGGAGCACATTTTTCACTGTCATTTTTAACAGAAAAACAACAACCCATTTCTGACTTCAGCTTCCTTTTCAAGGACACCTGTATGAAGATCATGGCTTTCAGAAATAAAAGAAAAAGAAATATTGCAACTGAATGCACAAACTTATCACCATCTTTCCATAAAGAAAATCTGTCAGGGATTTTTGTTGTTGGTAACAAGTGTCATTAAACCCTTCTGGATTTCCTAGTCTTTAACCCTTTAACTGCTGTCCATTTCCACCTTCAAATGGAGCAAAATTTCAGGTCAGGGAATCTCATCTTCCAAGTGGTACCCTGTGATTATTTTTAATCATATTTTACATATGGATTAGCTTGATATTGAGATGCTAATGTTTGAACGTGAACTAGTAACTGGCCTCAACAGCTGTACTTCAATCTTAGGGTTATTCTTACTGAGAGGGGAAAAAAACCCCCACGTGTCCTAATATATTTACTCAAAGTATTTGGTGAGGTAATACCTGGTTTTAAAATATATACATGCAATGTGTGTATGTGTGTGTTACAGTTTATTAAGAGCCAACCATTGTTAGATTAGCAAAGCAACAAATGCCAATTTGGCTTATTTGAATTATCTTTGTAAAATCAAAACATATGTATTTTGAGTGCTGGTGTATATTTGGTCTTTATTTGCAAGGATGAATAAGTATAAATCTAGTCCTTAATCCCTTCTTGGTCCTTAAAATATGAGGGCTTATAAATTAAGGGCTCTTTGGTGCCTCTAAATTTTTCATATAATAATGAGTCTGAAAAAGTAATTACACCTTTCACTTATTCCTAAGTTCCAAAACTTAACAACTCTCATAAATCCTATAGGTTATTAAGATTAAAATAATGATAATAATGAAGATGATGACTATAATGGCAGTATTTTTTGATTTTCATCTTTAGGTTTTGTATTGGCAATACTTAAATAATAATTCTAGAAATTCAGTAAGCTGTGCCCTAAAACAAAATTGTCTGAAATAGAAAGAGAAAGTAAATGTTGTAATTGGATATTGTAAATGCCCTTAAAGTTTGTACAGTTATTACTAGAATGTAAGCCCCATGAGAGAACCAGCTTTTTTTGCCTTGTTCAATATGATGTCCCCATCATTGGATAGTGCTGGGCACGGCGAGGAAGTTCAGTCTTACCTGGATGCACCTGAGTAAGGCTTGGGAAATGGGGATGAAAAATTTGTCCTCACCTTGAGACAGAAATCACCACTAATAACTAGATAAGCTCAATAGAAGAGTTTAAATTGCAAAAATTCTAAATATTCTGACTTGTTTACTGGCTAGTTTAAGGACCAGAGTTCCCAAGAACATAGATACATAGATACATTTTCCCAAGAAAATGAATATAGATACAGAGTCTCTTTTCTGACCCTGTAAGATGTAGGAGCCTCTAAAAAATTAAGTAGGAAAAGAATCATTACTCTTATGCCCATTTTATATGAGAAAACTGATATACTCTAGTTTTCATAGAGGCAAATGGCAGATATGAAATAATCTCTGTCTCTCTGAATTCAAAGTTTATGAGCTTTACCACTCTTCTAGCTTAAGAACATTTATGCCAAGGTGAGGAACAGCATATTGGCTATGGTAATTTAAATGGTGATAGCCCATGTTACTTTCTCATGCCAAGACCAAAGGTCATGACTAATGGATGGAAGAAAAGACAGAATTAAGGAACATGCAATTTTTAACAAATTCATTGAAACAGAGATCCATCACTCCAGTATAACTATGTCTAAATTGTAAATGAAATACATGATGTCAAATATTCTTCACCTCCATGCTTCTCTGGGCATCTTGTCATAGAGCAGATTCGGATTTATCTAACTCAAGGTGAGGCCTGAGATTCCGCATTTCTTTTCTTCTTTTCTTTTCTTTACTTTTCTTTTTTATTCTGCATTTCTAACAGGTTCCTGTATGATGCCCATCTACTGATCCACAGACAGCTCAGTAAGTAGGGAAGATTTTACCTGATATTTGTTTGAAATATGAGGTGACACCTGCATCTCTCTGTCTTGTCAAATGAAGCAAGACCTTTTCAGGTTCCACCAGCTTGAAACAGGTATGGTAATAGCCAGTTGTACCAGAAATCATAGCAATCACAACAGGCTTAATGTGAGATTTTGGAGATTAAAATTGGGGTTTAGGTGGCATAATAATTATGCAAAGATTCTAGAACACCGCCCTTTTGGCTTCCTTATTAAACCTGTTATATTCCCAGAACTTCTCATCACTCATAAAACTAGAATATAATGGAGTTTAGTACAACATAATGGTAGAACATGCTAAGAATTATGATTTTTTTCCAAGAGATCAGATTTGTGGTTTCCAGAAGCGGAGAGTGGGGAGAACAGGGATTGGAGGAAGGTGGTCAAAATGTACCAACTTCTAGTTATAAGGGAAATAAGTGCTAGGGATGGAATGGACCACGTGATGACTTCAGCTAACTTTGCTGTGTGATATATATAAAAATTAAGAAGGAAGATCCTAAAAGTTCTCATCACAAGGAAAATTTGTTTTCTTTTTTCTTTTTTTGTATCAATATAAGATGCTAGATATTCATTAAATTTATTGTGGTAATCATTTCATGGTCTATTTAAGTCAAATCATTATACTCTATCACTTAAACTTACACAGTGCTGTATGTCAATTATAGCTCAATGAAATTGAGGGAAAAAAGTAATCATGAGTTTTCCATGATATTTAAAGTCCTTTGGAGGATCATACTATGTGGTTTTTTAAAATCTGATGTGTGGTTCCCCACCTGCTTATTTTAAAGATAGCAAAGAAGTTATAGTTACATTAATATATTTCTTGATTTTATGATGTGTAGATAGTATACTAAGTTTTATTATTTCCTTCCCCTTCTTCTTATAAGTGCTGTTATTATACCTACTTTAAAGATGAAAAACAGGTTTAAGGAGATCATGCAGTTTACATAGCTGATGCAAGATTACATAGCTGAGACGAGGGATTTGGGGTTTCCTGAGATCTGCCAGAACCGAAGCCAAAGCTCTTATCCACTATCCTGACAGTCTCTTTTCTGAAAGAAAGGAGCAAAATTTTTTTTTGAGTATTTGCGAAGAGCAAGGATCCTTGCTTTGTTTTCAAGCCAAGAAGGTATTTTCAGCTTATTGTGGGAAGTCCTGCGACTCGTTTTAGACTGAATTGCCAATAATCTCACGTGTACCTGATTTTGATTTACATCATGATGAATTCTGACAGTGGGCATGTTTGTTCTTCAGGGGTTCTTGTCCTTTTATACCATGCATCATCGTCAGCTCCAATTTGTAACTGCAGCTACCATTAGCAATGTGTTCCCACGGCCAACTATTTCTTTCTGGACTGTATCTCTACAGTGGTGTTTAAGTATATAGGGGTTTGTTTTTGTTTTGTTTGTTTGTTTTTTCATCATGCAAATCCAGACTTCTCATCTGGATCATGAGGCATATGAGGTCATAGGCTTCTAGAATGGGCTGGATAGAGAAGCAGAAATCCAGAGAGTAAAGACACCTCAGTAGAATAAGCATTCCAGAAAGCCCCAAGCACTGCCCAGAAGCCCAGAGTGGCATAAGAGTTCAGGAATGGGTAGCAAATGGGTGTCTCAACACTAGGGACAAAGTAACAGGAGACTCCAGTGAATGTAAGGTTGGATGTGGTTCATATCAGAGGCAGATACTGCAGGACCTCAGAGGAAGGGTTAGGCACTTGTCCTTCAGAGGAATGAAAAGAACTTGCATCCTGGAGGACCTACTAATGACATTCAAGAGAAGGCCTTTTTTTTTTTTTAATCAAATTTTAGAACCAAGTAAAGTGTCTGAGAGGGAAATCATGGCATGTGAGCCTTCAAGCCATAAATGTAAATTTTCTGAAATTTCTTCCAGTTCAGAATGGAATTACTCTTCCAGTTAAGCATGCACCTGACCCTGTGGGGAATCTGCTATGGGAATTTAATAAATATGGGTTTAGAAAGCCAAGCAGATCATTAAATTTATACCTTATTTTTTCAAACTTCTAATTCACTATTTGAAAT
The DNA here is from genome assembly GCA_004023965.1 of Spilogale gracilis. NCBI lineage: Eukaryota > Metazoa > Chordata > Mammalia > Carnivora > Mephitidae > Spilogale > Spilogale gracilis. Next base: position 23,826 of record PITA01023206.1, read on the forward strand.
AAATGAGTTCTTTTGTGATAATTAAGTACTATATTTTAAGAAACTGAGAAAATGGAGATGGTTTTGAAATACCTACATAAATATTTAAGTGTATTTTGCAGTATATCTCATTGTACAGGTTGATTAATAGTTACCTGGGGCCCAAGATAGCAAAGGCTGCTATTTGTTGCAAAAGACCTCATCTTCCTTCTTCCTGGTCACAAGACTGTACAGAATTAAGAGAACAACTCTCAGTTTCCTTTACAGCTAGGCATAGCTTTGTGACTAAGTTCTGGCCAATGAAATGTGAGTAGAGTGTTGGGTGAAGCACCCTGATATGTCCTGAAATGGTGAGAACACGCCCTTCTCCCTTTCTTCATTCCCAATGTCTGGATGGAGATATGCTGGCTTGACTTCAGAAACAGAGGCCATGGGATGGAGGAGCACCAAGATAGAAGCTTGGCTCCTTGAGCACTTCAAGAAGCAGAACTGCCTGTAATTAGAACCACAGAATGCCTACATCCATGCACTAATGGGAGAGAAATGAATTTTGTTGATTCAAATGTTATTATTGAGTTTTAGTGAAAGTCACAAATAAATGCAATTCTAAATAAATCACAGAGCCATCTTCTTTGCAAAAGTCACATCAAGGCTAATTGGTCAATGTCCAAAGTATAAGATGAGGATTATTGGTTCTTAGCTTATTTAACATTCCACTTAATGCAACATACAATAGAACAGTGATATTAACATCCCCAGAATAAATATGTTTACTTCCATAATTATTTCTTGAGAAATTTTCACAGTCACCAAATTTTCTTACATAAATATAAGATTTACCTTAAACAACCTTTATACTCCTATCGTTTACTACAGAAAGCTTTGTTAAAATAAATGGAACTGAAGGGAAAAAATAACTAGAGAATGATGAACAATAGGGTTAGTGATCTATAAGATGATAGAGAAGGTTTATACTAATCTTTCTCTGGCAACCACAATAGTAAATGTGTTTTTATCTACTGATAAAATGGTATCATTTTACACCCAATGCTCTTCTGGGTGGGCTCTTCAGATTATTTTATAGCACTTCCAACTGTTTGTTTTGTTTTGTTTTGTCTTTTTAAAATTATTTATTTATTTGAAATTATAAATTATTTATTTATTTGAAAGAGAGAGAGCACATAGAGGGCAAGAGCAGAGGAGAGGAAGAGAATCTCAGGCAGACTCCACACTGAGCTTGCAGCCTGATGCTGGGCTGGATCTCACAACCCTGAGATCATGGTCCAAGCTAAAACCAAGAGTCAGAGGTTTAACTGAGCCACCCAGGTGCTCCACTACCAACTGTTTTTAGCCTTAACATTTTTTATGATGTTTCTTGGCTGTCCCCTACACACACACACACACACACACACACCCTTCTCATTAAGGCATGATTCTATTTTCCAGACTTTTCCTCTAACCTATATTAATACTAGTACTTGATACTTACAGTCTTTTTTTAAAGATTTTATTTATTTATTTGACACAGAGAGAGGTCACAAGTAGGCAGAAAGGCAGGCAGAGAGAGGAGGAAGTGTTCCCTGCCAAGCAGAGAGCCCGATGGGGGCCTCGATCCAGAACCATGAAATCATGACTTGAGCCGAAGGCAGAGGCTTTAACCCACTGAGCCATGCAGGCACCCGAATGTTATACAGACTTTAAATATAGTTCATTCAACCCTATGAAGTATGTAACTGTGAGGTACCCTTATTATCCCATTTTAAATATGAGAGTGTGAGTCATTAACCCAGTAAATTGTGGAGTTAGAATCCAAACACAGGTAGCCTGGCTTGAGGTGAGTCTGTTCTACAAACACATTCTATTCCCTCAGGAATATTTGTGAAATAAATATGGTTGGCGTTATTTATAAGATAATCACATCTTTCACAAAACACAGCTCCTTATCCTAGCTAAAATGCGTCTTCTCAGGGCACCTGGTTAACTCAGTCAATTAAGTGTCCAACTTTTGATTTCAGCTCAGGTCATGATCTCGAGTCCTGAGATTGAGCCCTGTGTCAGGCTTCATGCTCCATGGGGAGTGTGCTTCTCTCCCTCTTCGTCTCCCCCTATGGCTACTCTGGCTTATGTGTATGCTCTCTCTCTCTAAAATAAATAAATAAATATATTATATAAATAAGTAAATAAATAAAGAAGAAGAATCAGCAATCTATTGGAAGAGTATTTTGGGAAGTGGGCCTTGTATACCCCTCAAATCACACTGTAGACATTCAGCCGGCAGATACAAGCTGCTTGTCCATCAGGACCATATGTGTGATCACGCTGAGCTATTAAAATAGGAATATTAGAGAGGAGTCAAGATGGTGGAAGGCCAGGTGACCACATTTCAGGGAGTTCCCTGAAGAGAGCTGAATTCCAGCAAAAAAAACACTACAAGACCACCGTGAACACCCATGAAATCAGCCTGAAATGTGATATTTCCCACTTCTGGACTACCACGAGGGACAAAGAACATCGGCAAAAAGGTAGAAACAAGTAAGAGGGTCTGGAGGCTTGCCCCCCGCAGAGCTGAACCAAATACCCCAAAACGAAAGTGCTCTGTGAGTGAGGAATAACAGGAGATTATGGCCTGAATCAGGGCTAGACAGAAACGGGAAAACAGCGGAGCCCGGGGCAAGGCAAGGAGACTTTTTAAAATTTTTTCCCGCTGCCTGGTGCCCCCGCGAGCCGCTGCCGGAGCCGCCGGGCCCCCGCGTGCCGAGCCGCCACAGCTGCCACGAAAGCAGAGGGAGTGGATTCTATTTTTACGCCGCTGCCCTTCTCTCCCATTTCTCTCCACACCGTGGGCCGCGCAGACCCTCCCAGGGAAGGCGTTTTTACAGACTTGCGTGGGACCGGAGAGGCCCCAGGTCCCAGGGCGCAGACAAAGTCACGCGATCCAAAAGGAGTTGTGGCTTTGAGGTGCGGGAGTGAAACAACAAGCGGGGACGGGGGCAGAAATCAATACAACGTCTGCACCAGCCCAGCTGTGACACACTGCCAACCGGGAGGCTGGAAAGAGCCCCTCCCTGTGTAGAGGCTCGCTCTGGGAGGGAGGTCTGGGCGCAGACATCTTGCTCCGACCTGACTTGTGCAACAGCTGAAAAAAGACATAAAAGAACAACGCTCCTCTACCAGAGAATTGTAACCTGATAACCTGGTTACCATTGAGACAGGCCTCTAGCAAGGGGGCCGAGAGACTCAGCCTAGGTAGAAGGACTGAAAGGGAATGGCACGCCCCGCCCCCAGAAAGCAAGCCAGAAGCTCAGGAGGACAACACTCCAATGCAAAACCCCAAATTGGGGGAAAGGCAATTTATTAAACTCCTGGCACTGACTACAAGTACCAAAAGCCCTACAACTCATTGATACAGTTTTTCACCTCATTTACTTTTTTAAACTTTTTTCTAGTTTTACTTTTAAAGCTTCCACTTTAAGCTTAAAAATACATTCTCATGGTTTTTCTTCTTTCAATTTTTAGCCCCCTTCATATCACAACGTGATACCCAATACAACACCCCATTACATTTCTTATTTTTTTTATTTTTTTTATTCTTTTTTATTTTTTATTTTTTATATTTTTTTCTCTTTTTTACCCTAAAATTTTTTCAAACACACCCCTGTATTTTCTGCTTTTGTTGTTGCCTCTTGTTTCCCTGTTCACTCTCTCTGTTTTTTCCCTTTCTTCTGTCCTCTTTCCTTTATTCTCTCTTTTACATGTACATGTAGATACAAGCTTCAAGTCAATCCCACATCCCTATTCAATACTACCCCTATATACAACCAGTTCTAATCCCCCTATATCTTTTGAAAGTGGGCTCCTCCAACAATAACAACAAGACAGACTCGGGAGCGTCTGAAACGCATTCCTTGCCCACAAGGAGTGTCTGCCCTCACCTTCCCACTCTAGTTTGTCAGTGTATCTGTGTAATTGTCTTCGCTTCTATATTATATAAATACTGGGCTTGGGGGTCATATAGGTTAGGCTTCGCTTTTTGATCTCTTCATTTACCCTTGATAGCCCTTTTCTTTACCCTGTAACAGCTTTGTACCATATAAATCTTATCACCAGGCCCCGCTCTGGCAGCGGTGTCTTTCTTGCTTCCTCTCTTCGGTTTTCTTTTTTCTTTCTCCTCCCTTTTCAGTGGTGAACTCTGGTTGCTCCAAAACCTTCCAACGACCAATCCACCTAGATAGTGGCTGATATATATAGCCATACACCGCCTCAACCACTCCTCGCCACAATGACTCAGAGAAAGAACACCCAACAGAAGAAGAAACTTGAGACTGCAACCTCAGTCACAGAATTACTGGAAATGAACATAAACAATATGACAGATATGGAATTTAGGGCAGCAATAGTCAAATTAGAAAAGAACATTAGTCTCAAAGTGGAAGCCATAGTAACAGAAATGAAAGCTGAGGTTAGAAAGGCTTTAGATGAGATGTAATCTAATTTAAATATGCTAACAGCCAGAGTAACTGAAGCTGAAGATCGTATCACTGATTTAGAAGACACATGGAATAAGAAGGAGGAGCAAGAGAAGTCTTGGAGAAAACAACTAAAATCCCAAGAAAACAGAATAAGGGAAATGAATGATGCCATGAAACACTCCAATATCAGAATTAGTGGAATCCCTGAAGGAATTGAGAGAGAGAGAAGCCTAGAAAATATTGTTGAACAAATCATGGATGAAAATTTCCCAAATCTGAGGAATGAAACAAATGTTCATGTCCTAGAAGTAGAGAGGACACCCCCCAAGATCAATGAGGCCAGAAAAACTTCCAGGCACATAATAGTAAAATTCTTGAACCATAAAACCAAAGAA
>PITA01023207.1:0-28667 GCA_004023965.1 Spilogale gracilis
TACCCAGGCACCCCTAACTATGGTTACATCTGTAGACCTGATCAGTCAGAGAATTAACTTTTAGTGAAAATAGCTCACGGATGTGCTATTTGCTGTTCCATTCCATGAAGAGGGACACACTTGGTTGTTTCCTTTTCATGATCTTAAGGTTGGTCAGGATGATCACACAGTGATCAGTTTCCAAATCAGGGAGCTTCCTTTTTAAGAGCAAGAAATCAGAATTACGAATATAAAATTAGGTTCTAGGCCTTGGTGAGGGTGGCCATGCTGGTGAGGGGTACTGAAACTTACCCTATAATGCCTCTCGGTAAATCTGTCTCTGGATTCAGGTGAAATTAACATGGCCCACCCCTCGTTATGTCCCTGTCTGCCTTTGACCGAATGCCTGCATTATCCATTGATGAGCATTGCCTTGACCCAATTTTTTTTTAATGGTAAAATCTTCCAATTCTACCATTCCTTGAACATTTATTACCTGGTCTTCCTATATCAATTATTTGGTAGCCTTGAGAATCAGTCAAGGTCTAGGTAGGAGACAGAAACTACACAGTCACCTGAATAGGAAAAAGTTGATGTAAGAAGTTATTAATTAATAATGGAGGATTAGCCATAAGGGGTTAAGTAACTGTAAAGAGTATAGGAGTAGCAGATACAGGGAGTTGCCACACCTCCAGAGGAGATTTGGAGCACCGGAGGGGGGGTGACAAACAAGAAGAACGTCTCCCCACTGGGTGACAAATCGGAAGAGGGTCTCCCCACCTACAAGGATGGGCAGAGGGTGGCTGTAGCCCACCGGATACTGGAGAAGTTCACCAAAGTACTTTAGGTTAGCATGGAAGCAGGAAATTAGACACTGGGAGGCTGACACAGCTCAATGGAAAGCTGCCCTGAGGTGTCCTCCACATTCTCAGCCACTGTGCCCCCACAGAAGCAGGTGGGAAAGTCCGGTGGGGCCAGAAGAACCTCTTTCCTCCTGCAATGTCCTTCTAGCATCCTCTACTGACCAGTGCTTACTACTACGCCAGGTGGCAGCAGGAGAGATGTTTGTAGGGTCCAGCACCAGTATCCCACTGCAGAACCAGGAAGGGTGGGGCAGGAGAGACACTTTGTCCTTTCCCTTTATTTTCCACTTTTCTGAATGAGTTAGTGCCCTGGAAACCTCTAGAGATTGCTGTCATATTCTATTGTTGTTTTGAAATCATTATGAACTTACAAATTTTAACATATTTGAAGTGCTCGGTCCATTGCATTATTCTTGATGATTGGCAGTAGAGATTTTAAGCAGATCCAATGCACGAAGAATGTATGTATCTCCTCCTTTAACATTTATGGGAGAGAAGACGGAAAACGATCTGAAAGCTTTTGTACACATTAGAGCAGAGAAACCTATAGTAAAGAGGAATCAGAGCTGGTGAGTTTCTTTTCTCTTGGCTCAACGATTACCCTGAAGCATGCAGGACATCTTGCTCTTGAGGGCGCATTAGTCAGAAAGTAAGCAAAGGATGCTTCCTTGATCACCAATAGTTCCTAACTGGTGGGTCACGAGCCACACATATAGTCCCACTTCCTGTGTGCTGGGAAGTGACAAAGGTTGGGAAGCACTGGGTTAAATAGCAGAGAGATTTTTCCAGAGTTGGCCGAAACAATATTTCTTATTCACATGCTCCTTTACCACGTGACTTTTCCTCTAGGGGTAGAGCCTCATTCCCTGCCCTGGAATCCGGACTGCCTGATGATTCCCATGTTAACTCAGCGAATGCCAAGCGGGTGGTCCTGCGGGACATCCAAGGCTGGCTCAGAAAGCCCTTGTAGCTCCCGTGGGGTTCTCTCAGACACCAGGTATGAAGTCCTACCACCCCAACGTGGCCAGATTGGACAGCCGGGATGCGGACTCCCGAGCTGACAGCCTATTCAGACCAGCTGAGGCTTTCCATACTGCAGCTCTAGCCAACTTAACCGCAAGAGACCCCACATGAGGACTGCCCAGCTCTGTCCTTCCTGAAATCTTCACCCAGGAAATCCTAAGTAAACCTATATGATTGTCCTAAGATGCCAGATTTGGGGTAATTTGTAACTCAGTAGTAGTAGCTGGTGTAAAGGCCTTAAAGGCTTTTTTTTTTTTTTTTTTCCTATAGATGCTTCATCAAGATTGTGGGGAAGCCCATGAATTTATAGGATTCTGCAGAGGAGATTGGCAGAATAGAGGTCACCTTCTAAGCTCTGATCTGAGGATTCCTTGAGCACGTGAGCAGAGGCGGCTGTCTTTATGTCTCCTGAGTCACATGTCTCTGAGTCTGGGGTAGACCAGTACGCTCTCCTGGTCACTCATAGGTGTTTCCAACCTGGTCACTCCTTCTGGGTAAGAGCAGGAGAGGACTGGTGGCTTTCCTCCCGATGTATCTTGTGTTAACTGTTGGAAGAATATGCTACCCTTGGGAGACAGGGAGAGTAGAAGAAGGAATGTGGAATCTAGGGTCAAAAGACCTGGGTTAAGGAGCGCCTGGATGGCTTACTTGGTTTAGCACCCGACTCTTGGTTTTGGCTCAGCTCATGGTCTCAGGGTCATAAGATTGAGCCCCGCTTTCAGCTCTATGCTGGGCAAGATTCTCTGTCTCCCTCTGCCCCCACACCCTCCCTCTGTCTCACGCTCGCTGTCAAAGGAAAAAAAAAAAAAGACGTGCGTTCTAGTACAGATCCATTCATGTACTAGCTGTGCGAGCTTAAGCTAGTACAGCTTCAGCTCTGGCCTCAGTTTCCCCATCTGAAAACAGGAGACATAATCTGTGTCCCATAGAGATGATTTGGGAGGATTAAGGACATTACACCAGTGAAACCCTAGGGGTTTCAACCAGTTTGTTTTGCTTTTTATTGTTTTGATTCCTTTTCATTTTGTTTTTAAAAAATTAAAAAACATAGAAAGTACAAAAGAAAAAAAAAAAAACCAAAAGACATTCATGTCCTCACACTGGGAAATTACCACGAAGGACATTTTGTCTTACTTCCAGTCTTTTTTATGTCTTTTTTTTTTTTTTTAATTTAAGAGCAAGAGTGTGTCTGTGCATGGTGGGGTGGGGTGGGGAGTAGTAAAGGGAGGGTCAGAGGGGGAGGGAGAGAGAGAATCTTAAGTGGGCAAAGGCTCCGTGCCCAGGGAGGAGTCTAATGCTGGCTGGCTTTCTCCACCCTGAAACGATGACCTGAGCTGAGATTAAGAGTCAGTTACTCAGCCAACTGAACCACCCAGGCACCCCAGTCTTTTTCCTTTTTAACCACTTTGTTATTTTGGAGAAACTGAGAAATACTCCATATTTATTAGAAATACTTTAATCACGCAGAAAGGTCCCCGCAAGTAGGGAGTGCTTCATGAAGACACAAGTCACCTGGTGACGGGGCCATGGGGCCAGTCCCTGTGTCATTCAGTTTTCCTATCTGTGACGCCCCTGTTAGCATTGCTTTTAAATACTAGGATTCTGACTGGTACCTGTGAAGAAATGCAGTTATTTCTACTGTCACCCCCCTGGTCTTTTGGATGCCCTTTAAACTACGTCGCTCTTTGCATACAACTATTTACTGCCCGGGCTGGATGATCTTATCCTTAGGAGGCCACCTTCTCTATCATTCTAGTCAAAAGGAGAAGCGTCTGGTAGTAAGCTGCCTCTGGCGGCCCGCCCCCCAGCTCAGCCTTCCTTCTGATGAACCCCTGCTATTACAGGACCAGATTTTACCCGAATCTGCATTTGGTGGCATGACCATGAAGGCTGTGGGGTTCAGTGCATGCTGCAAACTGGCAGAAATTCCAGTTTAGCCTTTAGGAATTCCCCTCTGTGTGGGTCGCGCAGCACTCGTGTTCCCGCGGCTGGCTCTGTATTGGAGCTATTCTTCCCTCCAGCCTTGGTGGCTTTGCAGCTGGTCTGCGGGGGCGGCCTCTCTCCTGTGACTCTAGCTCCTCTTGGGTCCAGGAGCAGAGAAGGCAGTGCTTACATTCTCTATGGTAGTCAGGGTGGAGGTTTCCCTTGCTGGGTACACCTAAGGCTTGGAGAGTCCAAGCATCATCAGCCTGCTCCCTCAGAGAGGACTTCTTTTTAGCTCATCTGCATATTTTTTTGGAGGCCTTAGAAGTCTCAGTGTTGTACCTGTAAGCTCTTGATATGAGATGGTTAAGAGAGGATATTGTACCTGTTTAAAGAAAAAATGATTCCTGGCCCAGTTAAAGCCAAGTAAGGCAGACTTTAATCAGGGGAACTGTTGTGCTAGGTGTAGGGACCACTGCATTGAGGTTTTACAGTAAAGGCAAGAGAGTGGGCTTAATTCTGAATACAAGGAAAAGTAGAGGGAATTTATGGCTGAGGAGCAGAGCAAGGGGCGGTGGATGGAAAATTAAGAGGAAGTGTAAGAAAGGATTTTGGCTAACTTGACATCCCAGGAATCTTGCTGAAGGCAGGCCAGTAGCGGGATGGTGGAGGATGAAGAGTGGATCAGATATGCGGGTCACCCACCGGTCTTGCTAAACTGACTCAACAGGATTCTTGCTAAAATTGGGCAATGCGGAGCCCAACACAGAAGCCCAAACTCAGGGCCTAGTTGAAAAGAGAGTTCAGAGGAACCCAGCTAGAATCTGCTCAGGGAGAAGGTCTTTATCAGAAGCAGGTATTGATCAGTTTTCAGAAACCTGGTTATTGTGACAACACGTGGCCTGGCACCTCTTGGGCCTCGGCCCCGGGGGTGAGATCAGGTGCTGGTGACATCATTTTCAGTGTTTCCGACCACCTGGGTTTCCTCTGCAAGCAGCCATGGCCCTGCCAAGATTAAGGCAGCAGAGGACTGGAGGAGGAAGGGCCTGGCAGGACTTCAGCACAACAGGAGCTGAGGGCAGGAACCAGGGTTGGACGGAGAGAACTTTCCAGATAAAAATGGCCTGGAGGGACGCTTAGCTCTTCTCCTCTCGCTCCACAGGGCACTTTGAGAGTTAGTACTTACTTCTCCCATCATCTTCCCCAACACCCAGGCCCCTGACCTCAGGGGCTGCTGGCAGGCTGGTGTGAATGGCCCCAAAGGGCCCACGTCAAAGCCATGCCTTTGAAATCTGTCGTCGTACTCTCCGATGTGACTTTAAGGGTGATTGTTGCCCAGAAACGAAACCCATTTGCATTCATGTCAGTCCACAGCTGACTAATAACTTGAGCTATTAAGCACAGTGTTTGGCTGTTCTCTTCCCCACCACTCGTATCTGTCTGTGCAGAGGTGAGGTTCTGCTTGCCCCGAGGGGGCCTTGTCCGGCCAGGAACAGACCTGCAAAAGGCGCCTGATTCCTGACTTCGGGGTTCAAAATCTTCATTTCTAAAGTGAGACTGAGAGACTTGAAGTACAAAAAGACAAAACAAGTTTCTTCCCAGGGTTCCCTCCCCGCTCTAAACACATACCTGCGGAAAGCAGTGATGGGACAGGAGATAGGGAGAGCTCTGGAAGTTCTAACAGAACGCAGGAATGGGAAGCCCTGCCCCATCTCTCTCCCCCACCAGAAGGTGATGGGAGGCAGGATCTAAACTAGAGTTGCCTTGGAGCCTGGGGAGCTTTTTGTATGGGCATGAGGAGGGGACAGAGCATCCCATGGGCCACTGAGGCACAGCACACCGCAGGCTCCTGAGTGGTGAGGGAGTGCCCGTCAGGGAGGGCCAGAAGAAAGGGTGCTGGTATAAGGGGTCTTGGGGTCAGTGGGGAGTGTGGATGCTCCTGTGTTGGTCAGTTTCAAGGACAAGGACGGGAACTGAGTCAGCGGGGACAGACTGCCAGGATCTGCCCCCCAGGGAGGATTATACACTGTCTGAACTGAGAGCAACAAATGGGAAGAGGTCACTAGCCCCAGAGGTGAGCCGAACACTGACACAACAAAGGACTGAGAAGTCAGGATGAGTTGCAGGGGTCCCTAATGCTGAGGGGAGGCAGTTAGTACCGTAGAATGGAGGTTGGGGTAGGCAGAAAACAGAAGAAGGACATTCTAATTCTGAAAGTGAAACGTTTAAGAGGGCAAGATTACTGCATGCCCTTTTAACATCTTCCTATAGTATTCTGAAATTAGCCCTACTGAAGGATCATCTGATGGTCTAAGACAGTGGTGTCGAAGTGAAGTCAAGAGATCCCTAAAGGTCCAAGAGACCCTTTCAGAGGCTCATGAGGTCAAATGATTTTCACAGTAACTTAAGACATTATTTGCCACCCACATTGGACTGGTAAGAGACAAGAGACCAATCCTGCTGCTTAGGGATGTGTGTGGACTTCATTCTTCAGCCTTCCTATGACCTAGTTCCAGCCAATAGCTTCTCCGCAGGGGTGACACCTTCCACTTTCATATCTGGTCCAAGGGCCTCCTGGGGGTGACCATCCATGGTCTCCTCTCTGGCTGGTTGGAATGAAATGGGCTTCCCTTTCCCCACCCCCCAGCACAGGATAATCTGGGGGGTGGGGGGGACAAATAGCCTTTTGACCATGGCAGAAAAGGAGGGTGAATCTCAGAATCCCTGCTTAGGATAGAGCCACCTACAGAGAAGCTACAAGAAAAGACAAAAAAGAAACTTTTATTGTGTTAAATCACTGAGCCTTCAGGGTTTATCTGTTACTAATACAATGAGTTTTATACCGCGAAGACTGAGGCCACTTATCTAGAGTTAACTGCTATTGTCAAATTCAATGCACAGCAAATGTAATCTGACAAATCCCTCATTTGTCTGGCAGCCCTTCAGACTTTGACATCAGCTGTTACTGCGCCGCATGACAACTAGGCATCAATAATAAACATTTCACAAAAATGGTCCTAATAGCTTTTGCTTTTGAAAAGACAAACTAATTTCCTCCTCTTTTTCTCCTCCAGTACCTACACTTGGCATCAGTAGATAATTGCTTCTGATACTCTGCACATTGTCATCATTAAAACCATGGCATTCATAGGCATATGACATCTAGAACAGCCTGGCAGATAATCTCATTGCAGTCCAGCCTGGTCACCTGAGAACTGTGACGGGTAAACAGAACCCATCACCTCAAAAGATGCCACCGTGGCCCAGGGACTTTTTGGGGCTGGAAGTTGAGAAGAAGCAGATACAGGAAAGCTTTCTGCCTTCCCCAACTGCCTAAAAGCAGAATGTAAGTTGGTAAAGGTGCCCCTCTCCTCTCCTCTCTACTAAGAAAGAGAGAAGTTAATCACCAATTATAATGAAGACTCTTCTCAGCCCAGAGACCAGCACCAAAGGGACCTAGGTAAAAAATTTTGCTAAAACTAGCCCTTAATTACCATTGCTTTTGCCATATATTTGCCACCCTAGAAACTCAGTGTTTCCTTTGTCTTGTCACTTCTCTACAAATGCATTTTTCTTCTTTTAAGATCCTATACAAGCCCAAGTTCTAACCACCTCTCTGAGTTACTCATCACTCCCATCTGTACCCATGATGCTCATGCTAATAAATTCCTGTTTATTTTGCTCTCATTACTGTGTCTTTTTTTTAGACTTTTATTCATTTATTTGAGAGAGAGAAAGAGAGAGAGAGAGAGAGCGAGAGAGAGCACACAAGTATGGAGAGAGACACAGGTGAGGGAGAAGCAGACTCCCCATGGGGTTGGATCCCAGGACCCCTGAGCTGAGATAATGTGACTTTGGTTAGTGTAAATTTGCAGGGTCCACTAATGAATATAAGATAAGTTGGGGGAAAACTGTTTTTCCCTGCTTTACAACCAGAACTTACCTTAAGGTCAGGCTCCCCTCTTTCTGTTGGGGAGAGAAAAAGTGGAAGCGAAGAACACATCAACCAGGATGGAGAAGAGGTTCAAACCTGCCAGCTGGGAAGGACTGAGGGACTGAGAGAAACAGAAACCACCAGGAAGATGTGGTAACTGTCTTAACCCATTTGAAAGGCTGTCATTTTGAAGAGGGATTAGATTTATACTCTGGCCCCAAGGGGTAAAACAGAACCAATTGGCTGAAACCTCCTTGTGAGAAATATTTCAATAAAGAAAGAACTTTTTAATGGGGCAAGAATATCCACAAATGTTAGGTGACTGGTGCGAAGGAGAAAGTTACTGCTGATTTAAAGGCAGAGAGGGGAGGGAGAGAATAAATAAAAAGCAGGCTTCTTTACAGAGGTAAAAATACAGTTGGGTTTCATTTGAAGGTTGGGAGTTTTCTGCACTGGGTTAACTTTCAGGCAGACTACTTCATTGTTCTGGGAGATTAAAAAAAATCTCCTAAAGAAACTTTTGTTATGCAAATATAGGGCAGAAACCCTTTTCTGGAATGACAGGTTTGAGAGCCTCTCTGGTGCTAGACTAAGTCACATAGTAATAAAAAGCATTTTTCTTTTTTTTTTTTGAGGGAAAAGTCACATCTCTGCTGATTGTGTTTCGGGGAGAAAAATGTTGCTTTCCTAGATGTGGGTTTGGACTATATGGATGATTACTATATTATGACTTGTCCTTGTGGAGGTGGGAATGTGGGGTCTGGTCTCAGCAGTTGCTCAGGATAGGCTCAGAACGTGGTTGGAGGGCCAGGTGCAGGCCTGGGCTATGTCACATTCACTTCCCAGGAATGGGTGAACCAGACTTAAGGGAAAGTGCTGGTATAGAATGCTTAACTTTGATGGATCCATTGTGAGGTTCTATGGTGGTGTTCCCTGGGGCAAGAATGGATGCATTCAGTTTAAAGAGTAGTTAGGAAACAAACTTCTGTGTCATCAATCACCAGTCAGAATAGAACGTTGATTTCCAGATCAAGTACCCTGTATGCTTTCCAATCACAGCTCCTTTCTTTTGTTGCTGGTCCTTATAGTTTTAACATCTATGTATCCCTAAAGACCACTTCTTAGCTTTATCTGTTTTTGGACTTTAATTAAATGGAATCATATTCTATGTATCCATCTTTGTTTGGCTCTTATTCATGAATCATCTATGTTGATGTGTGTTGCTGTGTTTCATTTCTTTGTAATGCTTATTAGTGTTTCATATACTCTAATTTATTTGTCTAATCTACAGTTGATGAACATTTGGGTTATTTATTTATTTTTGGTATGAAGACAGTGGCACTATGGATTTTATTGTACATGTTTTCTGTGGCATGTGGGCAAGAATTTCTCTAGGGCTGTGATTCTCAGAATGTGGTCCCAGCACCAGATCTCTTGGAAACTTCTTACAAATGCAAAATATGGAGTCCCTCTCCAGATTTCCTGAATCGGAAATGCTGGGAGAGCGGTCTAGCAATCTGTGGGGTTTGTTTTTAAAATTTTGTTTTTGAGTAATCTCTGCACCCAACATGGGGCTCTTTACTATGATCAAGAATTGCTTGCTCTGTGGACTGAACCAGCAGGTACCTCCAGCAATGAACAGCATCTGTTTTAACAAGCCCTCCAGGTGTGCTAATGGTAGGGCAAAGTCTAAGAACCATCCTCTAGGGTGTGTGTCTAGAAGTGAAATGGCTGGGCTCACTGCAAGTTTGCTAGATAAAGCAGTCTGTTTTCTAAACTAATTGTGCTAATTTACACATTAACAGCAATATACGAGGGTCCCTGGTTTTCCATACCCTTGCCAACACTTAGTTTTGTCAGTTAGTTTACTTTAGCTATTCTGGTGGGTATAAAGTGGTACTTTCTAGTGGTTTTAATTTATGTTTTGCTTTTCAGTAATGAGACTGAGCAATGTTTAAGAGAGAGGCCAGAAGGAAAAGGATGGCATTCTCAATATTCTCAATTTAGGACAATATCGTGTGTGTGCATGTGTGTGTGTGCTCACAAGGAGTAATTTAATATAAAGGTGGGCTGGCATAGAGGAATTCTGGACATAGTGTAGAAACTCAGTACTAGTAGCAGTGAATCTGTCACTACCCTAAAGCCAAAAATAGAGAGTCCCATTGAGTAAGTTACATTCAGAGGACCACTGACCTCTGAAGAATAGAGCTAGTTCAAGGTAAGGACTCTGAGGGAGGGAGGGAAACAGGGGATAAATACCCTGACCTCATTTTCCTCCTTTTTCTGAATTCTGGTGGAACTCCCTACAGGGAGGAGATATTTGCTAAATCTGGAGGCTTAAAATGGAAGATAACCTGTCTAATAAAAGCATCTTTTTTGTATGGTTTAAGCCATTTGGGTTTTTTTGGGGGGGAGTGAAATATTTATTCAATACTTTTTTCTGCCACCTTTTTCTTTCAGAAATTTAAATATTCTGAATATATGCACTTTGTCAATTATTTGTGTTGCCAATGTCTTTTCTCACTGCATGGTTTGTCTTTTTGCTCATTTAACGATGCCTTTTGATAAACAAATTCTTTTTTTAAAAAAGATTTTATTTATTTATTTGAAAAAGAAAGATCACAGGTAGGCAGAGAAGCAGGCAGAGAGAGGAGGAAGCAGGCTCCCTGCCGAGCAGAGAGCCTGATGCAGGCATCAATCCCAGGACCCTGAGATCATGACCTGAGCTGAAGGAAGAGGCTTTAAACCACTGAGCCACCCAGGTGCCCTGATAAACAAATTCTTAATTTTAATGCAGTCTCATCAAAATATTTTGAGGTTACTGATTTTTGTGTCCTATTTTAAAAATCTTTACTCCCTTGGAGACACTTGGCTAGCTCAGTTGATGGAGCATGTGACTCTTGATCTTGGGGTCATGACTTTGAGCTCCATGTTGGGTGTGAAGCCTACTTAAAAAAAAAAATATATATATATATTTATGATATATATGTGATTTTTTTTTTTACTCCTTTGAAGTCATGAAGATATTCTCCTTTATTTCTAGGCGATTTACTATTTACGTTTCACATTTAGAGGCAGAGTTGATTTGCCTGGCATTTCCAACTTTGTCATTTCAAGTGTCCATAGATGTATGAGCCTATTCATGGGCTCTGTTTTCTCTCATTGGTCTCATAGTCTGTTCTTGCACCAATATCATAACATCTTAAATGCTGTAGTGTTGTAATAAATCTAGATTTCTAGAAAAGTCTTTACACTTTGTTCTTCAAGGGAGTTTATGTTATCCTTGGGTCTTTGCATTCCCACATAAATTTTAGGATGAATTTGTCAAATTCCACCAAGAAATCGCCAACATACCACTTAGAATATTTACTGAAATTAAATTGAATTTATATATCAGCTTGGGGAAAAATACAAATTTTTAGTGTCGAGTCTTCCTATCCATGAATATAATATACCCCACTCTTTATTTAGGCATTTAGTTTAGTTTTTTTTTTTTTTTTAAATGCTGTGTGGTTTTTCTTGCAAATTTTATATATCACTTTTTTTTTTTTGAAGATTTTATTTATTTGTGTGTGTGTGTGAGAGAGAGAGCACAAGTGCAAAAGGGGTTGGAGGGGAAGGGCAGAAGGAGAAACAGACTCCTTACTAAGCAGGGAGCCAGATGCAGGACTCAAATCCCAAGACCCTGGGATCGTGACCTGAGTCAAAGGCAAATGCTTAACTGAGTCACTAGTTGCCCATACATCAGTTTTAGATTTATAACTAGAAATTTTGTATATTTTGATGTTAAGTGATATCTTTAAAATATTTCACATTCTAATTCTGTTGCTGAAATGTAGAAAAGCAAAGCAAAAGATTTTTGTTATGTTGAACTTTTATTAGCTACCTTGTTAACATCTTTTCTTTTCTTTTTTTTTTTTTTAAGATTTTATTTTTTTGACAGAGAAAAACACAGCTAGAGAGGGAACACAAGCAGGGGGAGTGAGAGAAGAAGAAGCAGGCTTCCTGCCAAGCAGGGAGCCCGATGTGGGACTCCACCCCAGGACTCCAGGATCATGACCTGAGCTAAAGGCAGATGCTTAATGACTGAGGCATCCAGGTGCTCCACCTTGTTAACCTTTTCTAAGAATTTTAATAATGTATCTTCTTTGGGATTCTTTCTACATACAGTCATATCGTCTGTGAATAATGGTAGTTTTATTAATTTTTTCCAATCCTTTCAACTTTTCCTCCAATTCTCTATCTCATGTACAAGGCTAAGAGTTTTGCTCTGTTTTTTTAAATGACAAATATATGTTGAATTTAATCAAATGAAGTATTCCTATGACTTTTCTTATTTTCTGTGTTGATTACGTTTTTTTGAAAGCTAAACCAATTTGTGTTCATGAATGAATCCAAGTTGGTCATGATGTTGTATCCTTTTCATACAGCCAATTTGGCTTGTTAACATTTTGTTTAAGATTTTTACATCTGTTTTCATATGCGATATCAGCTTGATATTTTCCCTTCTTGCTATGAACTAGTCAAACAACGTTCAAGTCAAGGTTATTTCTGTCTCACAAAATGAGTTGGGGAAATGTTCCCTGATTTTCTATTTTCTGAAAGAGTGTTAAAATATCAACATTATTTTTTTTCCTCTAAGTGCTTGGTAAAATTTGTTGGTGAAGTCATCTGGGCCTGGAGGGTTTTTTGTTTTTGTTTTAAAGATTTTATTTACTTATTTGACACACAGAGAGACCACAAGTAGGCAGAGAGGCAGGCAGAGAAAGAGGGGGAAGCAGGCTCCCTGCTGAGCAGAGAGCTGGATGTGGGACTTGATCCCAGGACCCTGAGATCATGACCTGAGCCAAGGGCAGAGGCTTAACCCTCTGAGCCACCCAGGCACCCCTGGGCCTGGAGGGTTTTTTTATATATATGTATAGATGGATGGATGGACTCTCTCCACCCAATGCAGGGCTTAAGCTCATGGACCCTAACATCAAGAGTTGCATGCTCCTCTGACAGAGCCAGCCAGGCACCCCTGGATTTTCTTTCTGTGAGGGAAATCTTTTCATTATGTCTTCCATTTCTGTAACAATTTGTGATTATTAGGAATTCTTTCCTTTTTTTTTTTTTTCCATTTTGCAAATTGTATTTTTTTAGAATGTGTTTATTTCACCAAAATTTTCAGATTTCTTGACATACATAGAGTTGTTCCTGATATCTTCCTATTGTCTTTGCAATGTTTGCATTAAGAAGATAAGCCCCACTGGAGTTTGGAGAAAAGAGAAGCCTAAGGTCAAGGTATTTATGCCTAGTTCCCTGCCTGTGGTTATGTCACCTTTTTTATCCCTTACATTGGTCATTTACCTCTTTTTAAAATCAGTCTTGCCAATGATTTAACAATTTTAGTAATCTTTTCAAATAACTGACCTATGACTATATTGATTATCTTTATTGCACGTTTGTCTTATATTTCAGACATTTCTGTTCTTGTGTTTATTATTTCATTTGTTCTACTTTCTTTGGACTCCATTTGCTGAACTTTTTCTACTTTCTTTGGATGAGTGATAACTTTCTCCTTTTCTAATGTGTGCATTAAGAATTATAAATGTCAGCGCGCCTGGGTGGCTCAGTTGGTTAAGCGGCTGCTTTCGGCTCAGGTCATGATCCTGGAGACCCGGGATCAAGTCCCACATCGGGCTCCCTGCTCAGTGGGAAGCCTGCTTCTACCTCTCTCAGTCCCTCTGCTTGTGTTCTCACTCTAGCTGTATTTCTCTGTCAAATAAATGAATAAAATCTTAAAAAAAAAAAAAAGAATTATAAATGTCTTGGGTGACTTGGTGGTGTCTTTTTTTTTTTTTTAAGAGATTTTATTTATTTATTTGACAGAGAGAGATCACAAGTATACAGAGAGGCAGGCAGAGAAAGAGGAGGAAACAGACTCCCCACTGAGCAGAGAGCCTGACGTGGGCCTTGATCCCAGGACCCTGAGATCATGACCTGAGCTGAAGGCAGAGGCTTAATCCCCTGAGCCATCCCGGCACCTGACTGGGTGGTGTCTTGAGGTATCTTGGGGCACCTGGGTGGCTTGGTCGGATGAGCATCTGATTCTTGTTTTCAACTTAGGTCATGATCTCAGGGTCATGGGATCAAGCCCCACATCATCGTGTATATATATATATAAATAATATATAATAAATATACATATTTAGCTACATTTTTTATTGACTTTTAGCTAAACTTCATTGTGGCTAAAGAATGCTTTCTGCAAGATTTTACTTCATTGAAACTTGTTGCTGAGATTTGTCTCATGGCCAAACATACAGCCAATCTTTCTAAATATTTCCTGTGAGATTAGAAAGAATGCGTATCCTGCAGATGTTGGCTGCAGTGCCCTCTATACGTTAATTAGGTCAGTTTTGCTGATACCGTTTTTTTCATATATTCTAAACCCTTTCTTTTTTTAATCTGCTTGCTCTGTCAATACTGAGATAGGGTGTATTAAAATCTCTAACATTGGGCAGTCTATTTCTTTTTTTATATTTGTCAGTTTTTACCTCACATTTTGGGGGCTTTTTTATAGCTGCATACAAACTTAAAATTCTGTGTCTTCCTGGTAGATTGCACATTTACTGCTGTAAAGAGTACATCTGTGTAACTAGGAATGTTTTTTGCTGTAACATCTACTTTGTGTGATTTTAATATAGTAAATGGACTTTCTTTTGCTTGGTTTTCAGATGGCATATTTTGGTCTCTTTCTTTTTGAACTTTCAATAGCTTAATGTTCAGGCAGCCTATCCAAACTATTTTATTTTATTTTTTTTTTTTTAAGATTTTTTTATTTATTTGACAGCGAGAAACACAGCCAGAGAGGGAACACAAGCAGGGGGAGTGAGAGAGAGAAGCAGGCTTCCCGCCGAGCAGGGAGCCCGATAAGGGGCTCGATCCCCGGACTCCAGGATCATGACCTGAGCCGAAGGCAGTCACTTAACCAACTGAGCCACCCAGGCGCCCCCCCAAACTATTTTATTAAACGTGACAGTCTTTGTTTTTTATTGGAACGTTTATTCTGCTTAATCTTCTAATATATTCTGATGTATTTGTCCTGTTCCCTCAATGTTCCTTTGAAATGTACTCTGAGATAGTGGATGTGTCAGAACACTATTTTAATTGTATATCTTGCTATGTAATTTACTCTGTGTCCCAGCATTCCCACCCTGGAATCATTTTATAGAGAAACACACATGGATCTTAGGAAGGCGGCAAGAGAATCATAGTGTTGTGGCAACAATTTGGAGGCAAAATGTCTTCTTTTCACTATTGTTGCTATTGTCCTGTTGGAACATGGTCCCAGTGGTGGTAGATTTCCTTAAGAGAAGTAGGAAATCTGGGTTATTACAGGCATTCTGATTTTTAATTTCTTTTCAATCTCCTAAGCAACAAAATGCTGGTCTTTGCATCGGGTCAGATCCAGGTTCTTTAGTTCGTAACTCATAGTTAATCAGGACGTCTTTGCCCTTCCTGTGTTGGTCATGTTGCTCTTCTGTGCTCTCAGGGAGGATGGCCTCGCAGGACCCTGCAGAGGTGAGGTGTGCCGTAACCAATAGTAAGGAGCCTGACTTAGGAAGTTGACTGCCCTGCCCGTTTTTAGACCACCCGCCTCTGAGCAGACTCTGATGTTCTCGGTTCGGTGCCGTGCTCCCCACCAGCTTGTAGGTGCCATCCGTAGAATTTGAACTCAGGCCCTGAACACCTAATCCTGTCTTCTCGTCTACAATGTCGTCAATGAAAACTAAGGAGAATCAGAATTTTAAGCTTTTTAGGGGAAGTGTTTTAGCTCTATGGTATGTCTTCAAATTATTTTATTTTTGTCTTTGGTTCGGAAATTTCACCATCATGGGTAGGGGAGAGTCTCCTATTTTCTTATTATTCATTTTTATCTGACTTGATGTTCAAGGGCCTATTCAGTTGAAGATATTTTTCCTTCTTCAGTTGTGGGAGATTTTGTTCTTCTTATTATTTGTTTTATCATGCTTCGCTCCTTTGAGAATTCCTTCTACTGGAATAACAGACATTCTGGGTTTGCCTTCCCCAGTATCTACCCCTGTGGTCACATTGTCTTCTCCTCTTCAGCCTGTGTCTCAGATTTCTCTCTGCCTCTCTCTTACAAGGTCACTTGTGATAGCATTTATTTATTTACTTACTTACTTTTCATTTTTGTTTATGTACTTACAAAACCGCTTCTTTGTCCTCATGCAATTGTATGGACAGCAGATCGCAGTAAATGCCATGTCCATCCGTCTACTTCTGTTCCCAAACTACATGAAGGTCTTAAGTGTTCCCATGTATTACTGACTAAGGGTAACACCCCTATCCTTGACTTTGACAATGCTGGAGTCTAAGGACCGGCGATCACCTCTGTGGATGGGAAGATCACGGGAAAATAGCAAATGTTCTTTTCCCACCATGAACAGATGGATGAAAGTATGGTTAACATTGGTAACTTTGTACCTTTTCTTTTCTTTTTCTTTTTATTATTTTTAAAGGTTTATTTATTTATTTTAGAGGGCAGGGAGAGAGGAGGAGAGAGAAAGAGAGGTCAGGGAGGGACAGAGGGAGAGGGAGAGAGAATCTCAAACAGGCTCCCCACTGAGCACAGAGCCTAATGTGGGGGCTCGATCCCAGGACCCTGAGGTCATGACTTGAGTGGGAATCAAGAGTCAGATTCTCAACGGACCAAGCCACTGAGGTGCCCCAGGACATTCATAATTCTTAACATGCACATTAGAAAAGAAGAAAGTTTATCACTCATCCCGAGAAAGCAGAGGAAGTTCAGCAGATAGAACCCAAAGAAAATAAAACAAATGAAATAAGCACAGAGCCACCCAGGTGCCCCTTTGTGTTTTCCTTTAAATATCTGTTGTGGTTTTTATTTGAAAAACCCCTCTTCTGAAGGATGACTCCTTTGCCCTTCTTTGCATGGAAACTTCTGCTTTTCTTTTCTTACACTTGTCTCCAAGTCTTGTCACACAACCCACATTTCTCTCACCGGACAACGAGCAAGTAAGATGTGGAGGTTGCAGCCTGGGACACAGAAAAGGTGGAGATATATGTGTGACAATACACAGATATTTTAATGTATGATGTTAAGTAAACAAAAAAGAAAATAGACAAATAGGATCTTCCACACTCTGATTTATTTCCTCTTCACCGAAATGCAAGAGATAAGATTCCTGAGGGCAAGGGTTTCTGCCTGGAATGGTGCCTAGCACATAGTAGTCCCTCAATAAATATTGGTGTTGGTAGAACGAGTCCTTATTTTACAGTCATGGGTGAAAGCAGTGAGGATTATATCACCTGCGTGCAGTCACCTGGTGAGTAGGTGGCAAAGCTGGGAGTCCAGACCACGCTCTTCCCTGTGTGCTCACTGTCTCAGTGGGAAGGGAATGGCACTGCCCTCTTTGTGCACATTAAAAACACACAAACACAAAACTGTACCACTGTTTTTCAAAAGTTGTGCAAATTCAAGAACTCAGGCAAAACCGAATTTGCGTGTATGAGTGTGTGTGTGTGTATATGAGGCAGGGTGGGAAAGGAGAGGCAGGATGGGTGATGGAGGGAAGAAAAAGAAAAGAAACACCGAGAGGCTTTGTTTGCACTAAAGATGACAGCCACAAGTTTGGGTGCCTGGGTGGCTCAGTGGGTTAAGTGTCTGACTTTAGCTCAGGTCATGATCTCGAGGTCCTGGGATGAAGCCTCACTGCCCCCTCTCCTTCTGCCCCTGCCCCTCCCCGCATTTCTGTGCATGCACATGCGTTTCTCTCTCTCTCTCTCTCAAGTAAGTAAATAAAATCTTCAAAAAGAAAAAAAGAATGACAGTCACAGACCAAGGAGCAGGAGTGGCCCGGCTCCCCCCAAATAAGCAGCAATTCCAGAATAACAATAATAATGATAAATCATATCACTAGGCGATAAAAGTGAGAAAGTAGAGATCGTGGGTAACAACAGTTCTTCCCAAAGGCTTTACTGTGAGGGGGACAGAGAATGGGGCAGCAGATGGAGAAGGAGAGTGAGGGTTCGAAGGAGATTTTCTTTTTCTGTGTTTAAATAACAGCTTTATTGAGATATAATTCACATATCAGACAATTCACGGGTGTAAAGTATACAGCTCAGTGGTTCTTAATATTTTCACAAAACGTCCATTCCCAGGCAAACACGAAATTCTTTGTTTTTCTACAGATTTGCCTAGGTAGACATTTCATATGAATGGAATCATATGTGGCCTTTTGTGTCTGGTTTCTTCCACTCAGCATAATTTTCAAGTTTCATCCATGTTGTAGCACATGTCAGTAGTCTTATTTCTTTTATTGCCAAATAGTATTCGTTGTACTAATATACCACATTTTATTTATCCATTCATCAGTTCGTGGACCTCTGGGTTGTTTCCACTTTTTTTGGCTACTATGAATAATGTTGCTATAAAATCCATGTACAGATTTTTGTGCGGACATTTGTTTTCATTTCACTGGGATATATACCTAGGAGTGGAATTTCTGAGCGACACGGTAACTCTATGGTTAACTTTTTCAAGAAATTGCCAGGCTGTTTTCCAAAGTGGCTATGCCCTTTTCTATTCCCACCAGTCCTGTTTTTTTTTAAGATTTTATTTATTTACTTGACAGAGAGAAACACAGCCAGAGAGGGAACACAAGCAGGGGGAGTGAGAGAGGGAGAAGCAGGCTTCCCGCCGAGCAGAGAGCCCGATGTGGGACTCGATCCCGGGGCTCCAGGATCATGACCTGAGCCGAAGGCAGCCGCTTAACGACTGAGCCACGCAGGCATCCCATCCAACACTTATTCTTATCTGTCCTTTCGTGTATAGCCGTCCTAGTAGAGTGAAGTATCCGTGCAGCTTTTGATAGCATTTCCCTGGAGGCTAATAATAGTAAGCATCTTAGAATGCGCCTTTTTTTTTTTTTTTAGAGATAAGCGAAACAAAAGCATGTTTATGAAGTGATGACCTGGTGAAGGGGGAACCTGATGATACAGGAGATGTTGGGGTCTCTGCGGGAGCAAAGCCAATGGAAGAAGAGAGAGAAGGGATTATATTTAGACCTCAAGTCAACCGACAGGCTTGGGTACAGGAACGGTACTTCAACTGCCTCAGCTGGCCTGGAGAAGAGGCTGGTGGTAAGGCACATAGGATTTTAGATTTGGAGATGCAGGCTGAGGGCGCTCCGCCTGAAGGCTTATATTTCCTGGAGGACGGACCAGGTGAGTGCTTCTGCTGAGGATGGTGCAAGTGGCAGAAAGTGGGGACCGTCTGAAGCAAGGACTAGACGTGAGCAATTATGCAGTGGGAAGCGGCAGGCATGCTGGGCGGCCCTGAGCACTGGGGCTCAGGCTTGTGGTCATGAATTTAAAGTGCCTGGGTTAGCCTGGTGTCAGTTTCTCTAGCCACAGTGTGTGGCGTGGGCGCAGGTGGAGGGAAAGCTGTTATGGAGGTTTGGTCAGAATGAGGGTTTTGCGAGGGGAGAAAGGAACAAGGGAATGGAGGGGATTTTCAAGGAAGTATTTATCAGGGTGGGCCCTGGGATCTAAGTTGGATGCGGAGGTGGGAAGGGTTGCTGAAGAGTGAGATATGTTTCTCAATGTGGCCAAAGAATCATAGCCAAGAAGGTACTAGAACATGTGGATTGGGAGGACAGGAAGTTAGTTGGAATCTGCTTTCAGGTATATTTTTTAGGGCAGTGTTAGGTCCACAGCTAACTTGGGTGAAAGGACAGAGATTTCCCATATGCCCCCTGCCCCCAAACATGCATGGTGTCCCTCATGACAGGTATCTCCCCCCAGAGGGGCACATGGGTTACAACTGGTGAACCTACACGGCTATATCATAACCACGGCAAATCTGTAGTTTACGTTAGGGTCCACTCTTGGTATATTCTATGGGTTTGGACTCCTGTATAATGACATATATCCGTCATTATAGTACCATACAGACTATTTCCATGACCCTAAAAACCCTCACTGCTGGGATGTCTGGGGGGCTCAGTCGGTTAAGCATCTGCCTTGGGCTTGGGTCATGATCCTGAGGTGTTGGGATGGAGGCCTGCATTGGCCTCCCTGCTCAGCGGGGAGTCTGCTTCTCCCTCTCCCTCTGCTACTCCCCTTGCTTACACTCTTTCTTTCTCAAATAAATAAATAAAATCTTAAAAAAAAAAATTCCCCAGTGCTCTGCCCATTCATCCTTTTCCTTCCTCCCCCCTACCCTTCACCGATCATTGAGCTCATATAGTCCCCACAGCTTCGCCTTTCCAAGACGGCCCCACCATTGGCATCAGGCAGGATGCAGTCTGTCTACGACGAGGGCTTCGTTCCCTTAGTAATATGTGCTTAAGGTGGTTCCACGTTTCTTGGTGACAGGGAGTTTTGAAGGGGAACTTTCAGAGCTGGGGTATTTCTTCGTGGCGAAAAACGTCCAGCTAGCTCCAGGCATCAGTGGCTGAAGTTGAGTGGAGGGAGAGGTTGCTGGAGAACAAATGCAGAGCCCCAACGGCCAGGAAGTTGGGTAGGACCTTGAGGAGGTCATGAGGGCCAATTGCCCCGCTGTCGATCACTCTAGGAAGAGGCAGTCTCTGAGTCGGGAATTTGGGCCTGGATGGCACCAGCAGGGCTATATTATCCTTTCCCAGGGCCTGGAAAAGGGGAGCCCAAGGTTTTGTGAGGGTGAGAGGGTGATGGGCTTCAGGGGGGCTGTAAGCGGTTTCAAGTTCAGGGCAGAGGAAGATTGAGTTCTCCCTGAGTGAAAAAGCCGGAAAGGGGAGGGGGCTGGCACCCTGTAAAGATGCCCTGGGTTCTGTGAACCCCTGCACCTAGCGTGGAGCTTTATGTTCGTTTGGTGGATGTGCCGTGATGCCCTTAGCCTCAGTTTTAGGCAGGAATCTTGTAAAGGGTTATGGTCTCTTTTTGGCTGTCATGGTGAGGAATTAAGGGAAGGGCTTGTACCCAGTTTGGGGGACAGGGTCGGGCTGGCTAATGATGGAGGAAAGACATTAGGTTTCAAAGCTGATGGCCAAGGAAGAATTCTTGAGATGCCTTTGGTGCAAAAAAAGTGATTTTATTAAAGCATGGAGACAGAATTCATGGGCAGAAATAGCTGCACCGGGGTCGTGAGGCGTGGCCCATTATATACTTTCAGGTTGGGAGGGGGTTAGGGATAGTGTAAGTCTCTAAGGAATTTTGGAAGCTAGGTTTCCAGGACCTTGAGAGGGCTAGCTATTGTTGGGAAAAGGTCATTTATTACCATCTAATAAAAGCTTAGTCATGAGATCCTTCAGACGTATATCGGTGGGCCGTATGCTTGGGGATGACTGCCAACACGTATCTTGGGGGGTAGAGATGAAGGAAGTTTCCAAAGAAATTTTTATTTGTTGTAGTAGGCTTATAGGATCCTGGGTGTGGTGCTGGGGGTTGGGCTAGGGTTGCCTTTTGCCCTTAGTCAAGTGTCAACATCGAGGCAGTTGAGCCCCTAGAGGAATGTTTTAAAGACTTGTCAATGGACTGTAGGTAGTGAAGAAATTTAATATTTTCTCTTCTGCCTTTGTTTCCCACATCAGCCAAAGCAGCTCCGCCAACCAGGGAAGAATTCCTTGTGGGGGAGGGGGTATCAGAAATACCTGGGGGGAAATAGCGGGAGGGAAACAAGTTTCCTGGAGTCAGAGGCGGTTAGGATAGGTTCTACAACTTGTTTGGTCTTTTTTTTTTTTTTTTTAAGTTTTTATTTATTTATTTGAGAGAGAGCACAGAGGGAGGGTGAAAGGGATGAACAGATTCCCTGCCGAGCGGAGAGCCTCACATGGGGCTTGATCCCAGGACCCTGAGATCATGACCCCAGTGGAAGGCAGACGCCCAACCCACTGAACCACCCAGGCGCCTCTCCACAACATGTTTTGAAGTAGATTGCGACCTTTCCATTTAGACACTGTTGGCAGAGCCACTCACATTTTCCTTCCCTGGCATGCAGTGAGTGCCCCCGCGCAGTGAATGTCTGCCCCCTCCCCACCGGCCCCTCTGTTCTTGTGGTCTTTTCCATGAGGCTGCTCTTGGAGTTCCTTTGCATATCCTTTCCCCAGTTAGACAGAATAAGGCACCAGGCAAGGGTCTCTTACCGTTCTGGATGGCTGCCCCATCCAGCTTCAGGCGCCCACTCTGACCCTGACCTCTGCTTGTGCCCACAGCTCAGATTGCAAGGACCCAACTGGGCCCGCACCCTAGTGCAAGAGGGCCTGGGTAGGCGTGTGAACACCCAGGGCCCAGGAACGGTGTCTGCTCACCAGTTGTGGTTCGCACCACACGCCTGGGAACATCCTGAGAAGAGCAGCGGTACGGGGGTGGGAGGGGTGCGTCTTACTGAAGGGGCAGGCTCACAGCCAGGAAGTGGTGTCTGTCCTTCCCCAGAAACAACTGAACGGCACTCTCAACCAAGTCTATGGCCTGGCCTTGGCCTGGTTCCAGCCTTCCGAGGTCTCAGGCTGTAAATTATCCCAAAGCCCAGGCCGCTTCGAGGTGGGTGAGGAGAGGAGGACAGATCACACCCTCACCATC
The DNA here is from genome assembly GCA_004023965.1 of Spilogale gracilis. NCBI lineage: Eukaryota > Metazoa > Chordata > Mammalia > Carnivora > Mephitidae > Spilogale > Spilogale gracilis. The sequence goes on from PITA01023207.1 coordinate 22,312, forward strand.
AAATGGAGATGAACATCCTGGGGGGCCTCGGTGGAGAAAGAAGGCTCAAGGGGCTATGTGATTTGTGGTTTCCTGTTTTGGACTGATGGCAGGAATGGAGCAGGAGGAAGAGGGTCTTGATCCCTGGAAACTGCGGCAGAGGGGGGACGGTGTGGGAGGGGGGAGCCAAGTCTGTTTTTAGTCTCAGCTGGGGGTGGGGGGTGCTTAGCTCCTTCTTCCCCTCCTACTCTGGCTGCAGCTCTGGGTATCTCCAGGGGTCCCCAGGCCTGTCCTGCGCTCACCAGGCTGGAGCGAGGGTCTGGGGCCCTTTGGAAAGAAGGCTGCTACCAGCAGAGCAGAGAGAGGGGAAATACTGAACATGAACACAATCAGAGGGGAGAGACAGCACTGAGTGAAGCCTGGCATGAATCTGAGGGGCTAATGAAGTCAGGATGAGCCAGCAGAGCCTGGGGACTTGAGGTCGAGGACAATGGGAGTTTTGAACTTGAGGGGAGGAAGACATAGCCAGGGAAATCCTCTGTCATTTTGGAATGAGAACCTGGGGAGTTGGAAGGAGAGGAGAGGGCAGAAGTGATTTTCAGGCAGAGTGAAGGAACAATGAGGTAATTGTCAGCCAATCAGAGTGAAGGATGGCATTAGAAAGCCCCCCTGGGGAACTGAAAGGGCCACATTTTGCCCAGACTCCCTCTCCCCGAGACTCTGTGAGGGGAACAGTGAGAAGCAGGAGCTCCTGGGTGTTAATCCAGCGCTCCTGAGGTCCCTCTGGGTGCTGTTCATGTGCTGGGAAGGATGTACCCATGGGGCAGCGGGGACAGTGTTCCCCTGAGGTGAGGCAGCGTCTCTCCCTGCAGGCCCTTTCCTCCCCGAATCCCATCCCACAAAGGCAAGGTTCTCAGCCCCATCCTTCATCCCTCATCCCTGGGCAGGTGGCTCCCCTCTCCCTCACCTCAGTGGCTGATAGGTGGGGATTCCAAGCTCCTTCAGGGAGCCCAGACACATCATTGACGGGTGGCCGTCCAGCCTCGCCTTGAGCACTTCCCCAAACAGGGAGCATATACCTCACAATGTAGCCATTCTCATTTTAGCTTTATTAAAACGGTTTTATTTACTTATTTGACAGAGAGACCATGAGCAGTGCGGAGAGGGAGAAGCAGACTGCCCACTGAGCAGGGAGCCAGACACAGGGCTCCATCCCAGGACCCTGAGATCAGGACCCGAGCCGCAGGGAAACACTTAACCGACTAAGTCACCCAGGCGCCCACAGCTTTTTTTTTCCCTTGAAGTCTATTATTTCATTTAATAATTTAAGTAACCTTTCCACCCAGTATGGGCTTAAACTTATGACCCTGAGATCAAGAGCTGGATGCTTTTCTGACTGAGCCAGAAGTGCCCCTAATTTTGGTTTATTTTTAGAATTTTTTTTTTTTTAAGATTTTTTTATTTATTTGACAGAGAGAAACACAGCTAGAGAGGGAACACAAGCAGAGGGAGTGAGAGAGGGAGAAGCAGGCTTCCCGCCGAGCAGGGAGCCCGATGTGGGGCTCGATCCCGGGTCTCCAGGATCCTGACCTGAGCCAAAGGCAGTCGCTCAACCAACTGAGTCACCCAGGCGCCCCGATTTTGGCTTATTTTTAGCGAGATTTTCTTTTATATCGAGGGGGGAAAATCTATCTCCCTCTAACTTCAACTGATTTTACTATCTTAGAGTCTCACAGAATAAATTTAATCAGACTTTCCAATTTGGCAGGCCTGTCGATATTTTTAGGATTGTTCTCCCTTCCTGGCAGGTAGTATCTTTCCAGATAGTTCTAGATCCTTCACTGCTATCTCTCAGGAACAATGTCCTCATCATTTGCCTTCGCAGTTGCTCTCCTCTGAATAGGCACCTGTTTTTCACATACTTATTCTGGTGTTTATTCATTCATATCCCCGATTCATCCCATAGGAGACTTGGAGATTCTTGTGGAACATAAATGACAAGACAGCATTATAATAGTGAGGGAGGAGATGTTGGCGAAGGGGAAATGAGCAGGAAACGTCGACCCAGGTCAACATAGGACACAGATGTATGCCTCACAGTCCTCTGGACGTGGCTAGATGCAGGCCGTATGTCTTTTGAGCTGACTGGCAACCAAGGCAAAAGGGAACCACGGGCTCTTACATGATTCGTAAGCACAAACAGGAAACACAACTACTCCTGGATCTGGAAATGAAAGAAAATGTTCCAGGTCTTTCTGAAGAAGAACACACCTAACAATTCTCTTTAGATAAATTCAGTAACACACTTATTCCTGCTGTTTCTTATAAAGTCATCTCTCAGTATGGACGTAGGTTTTAACTCGGAAGCACGCTTTCAAAGAAAGTATGCACTCTGGCTTGTTAATGAGCCACTCAAAATATGCCAATAGAAATCTCAGAATCCATGTGACCCAAGAAAATTGCCATGAGCTACTTCTGCCCGTTTGGGGACACGATATTTCTATTAAAGCAGCCTACAGTTGCATTAGGTTCTTGGGCAGCGACATCATTATTGACTCTTAGTTAACAGTCTGCTCGAGCCCATTCCTGCCGCTGTGACAGGAACTGAATTTCAGCCAAGTTGTCTTCATCTTTTACTTGTGCAATTGATTTCTTGAACTTAAGTGCAGGACTGTATTGTTTATCACTACAAAATACCATCTTGTGAGAGTCATCCCATTTTTTCTATCCTGTTGCTCGTCTTTATTTGGATGACATCAACCCATATGCCGTATTTCGTCAAGTATAAGGACCTTTTGATTGTAAAATGGACCATCAAGGAACATTTCCTATGAAGGAGGAAGAAATGCTGCCAATTAAATTATGACTTGCCGTCCACTGTGCACTGCTTTGGATTTTAGACGTGTTCAAATGTGCATCTTAGAGTTAGTGAACTATGCTGTTGTTGACTCCCATCCTGTCATTTGCGATTCAGTAATCTTATCCCCCATAGCACCATTTAAGGGGGGCGGGGTCACAGAAGGCAGACTGCTGCTGGACATGCTGAGCCGGACAGGGCAAGGAAAGAGATTCTAGTGAACTTCTGTGGGGGCGCCCGTCCGTTTTGCTTGGTGTTCTCTTTGCATATCCACTCACCAAATAACTATTAATGTACCTGTGAAAGCACAAAGGATGTAGTTCCCTGAAGACCCATCTCCCCTCCAACCTATTTTGCTTCTGAATGGGACCTGGTCCCAGGAGGTATAATTAGGGGATCTAAGACCCAGGTCCTGAGACTGCAGACCGGTCCTGCTGCCTCCACTGTCAGGGAATGAGGCTGTGAGGAGGGGGCAGGTGTGGGCAGAGATTTGTCTCCTAGGGACAGTGAAACTCGGGCCTGGCTCAGTGTGGAGCAGGGGAAGCTGGACTGTTGCTGCTGACACGGGACCAAGAAGGGAACTCAGAAGAGAAGGTGGAGAACACAGGAGCAGGTGCTTGCTTCTGAGACGCAGTCTGAGGTCCCCTGATGCCTCGCCCCAGGAGAGAGAGTGCTGAGGCCCGTGACACGTGGCAACTGCAGCCGGGAAGTGGCTCGAGGCACACGGGGGTGGCGGGTGACAGCGTGGGCGGCACACCAGGGAGGGCCGAGGGAGGCCGGAGGCACAGGGAAGAGGCAGTGAGTTCCCACGTCTCCTTTTGGAAGGCAGTCACTTTTTTACCCATCCTTTAAGATAACTGACAAACATGGCTTTATTAAGCACGGGCTCCCTGCAAGGTGTAGGATGGGAAGGCACCTAAGGACCGTCCCTGATTTAAGAATCTCATTGTCTAATGAGGAAGGCAAGACAGGAACACAAACATCTCCGTCTTCAGGATAAAGTCTTCTGTGGTTGCAACCTGGAAGATGGCCCAGAAATCTCTGTAAAGGGCCCCCGCCCCGCGTTGACCCCAGTGTGGTCCCTCAAAGTCCTCAGGCCACTGCCTCCTGCCACGCCCGCCCGCGGCTCTCATCTGTTTCGGGGCCTCCCCATGCCTTGGCTCAAGGCTTCGAGATCCTAGTACAACTGCATGTGGACAGGACAAGAAGAGATTAGGTAGGGACCTCTTCAAGAACATGGATGGGGTTGAGGGAGTTTCCTTCCTGTTCAGCAGAAGACAGGTGCTCAAATGAAATGATTAAGGAAACAACCTACTCATTAGTCTTTCATTCATTTTAAATCGTATATGGTATCTTCTGTTTTTATATGTGTGTGGCACACCTCTTCCTGGTAAAAAGTGGGCTCAGTGTTACTTTTATGATGTCACTTTAAATATCCAACATTTATTTAGGTTCTTTCATACTTCCTATTGTCTTTAAAAGTAAAAGAAAGAGTCAAGGAGGAAATATTCAATGTAGTGGGTACTCATTAGGTACCAGCCCTCAGGTGGCCGGAGCCACGGGAGTACAAAGACGTGACAGACATTGTCACCGTCTGCAGGGACTTAAAATGAGACCTCTTCCCGTGTTTAAAATTGGCAAGGCATCCTTGCTGGGACAAAAAGACTGTGCCTTCTTTCTTAAGACTTAAGGAAAAAGTTCCAAACGGTGGCTTAGAGTAAGAGCTATAAATCAAATGCAGAACATTAGTTGACTCTCAGGTCAGAGTGAAGTAGAAATAGAGCCCATTCTGGCCCAAGGCAACTGCATCCGGATCGCAGCAAGCGGCCCCGTCCTCTGCTTTCTGTGTTTTTTGCTTTTAAGAAAAAAAAAAAAAGATACAAGACCTAATTAAGTCAAGAGTTTAGATACAAACTTTAAAATGGCATGAATTCCTGGAAGTGTGTGAAGTTCTTATTATGTATTATTGCATATTATGTATTATTACTATTATTACATAAGGCTTCAACTTAACAGCTTTTTTTTTTTTCTCCCTAAGGCCAAACTTAGATTGAAACGTGGAGACAGCTGAAGGAGAGTTGGCTTTGTGTACTTTTCTGGGGGGGCCGACACACGCCCCAGACCTGGAGGCTGTTCACAGGCACCTGGCGACACGTGACTCAGTGACATTGGCCACAAGGGTGTGCGGCACCTGCTGGGGCCCGGTTCTGCCGCCGAGCCTGGGAACGGAAGGGTAAGGAGCGTGGCCAGTGTTGGATGGTGCGGTTCCGTTCTCAGTCCCGCACGCACTGCCGTCATCCAAGCTCACGACCACCACAAGGGAGAGGTGTCATTACCAACCTGGTGGCGGTGAGATAGGTAAGTTGCCCAGACTCAGGCTTGAGCTAGTAGGGGCAGGCCGGGGCCTCCAGCCTCAAACAGCCAGGCTCAAGTCCTTGATTTGCACCGAGCCCACGCACAGTACAAGTCATACGGAAAACCCCTAAGCGCACACATGTCATGAAGGAGCTCACTCACTCAGACTCTCAGCAGTTTCGCCGTGGAGCAGTCCTCACTGACCTGAATGCTGAGGGCTTCATCCTATCTTGGTGAGCCGTCTCCACCTCCAGGGTTGCCTAATTCCTGCACCAGAGGAAGTGGAAGCAAGAGTCCTGGGTCAGGTAAAAGGTTCTATCTCTGCAGGCCTGCAGGGGTGTGTCCTGTTATGCTGCATGCCCGTGCCACCGTCAGGGGCTGAATGGCGACACGGGAGGCATGGCCACCCAGGAGGAGGAGCCCTGAGGAGGGAAGCAGCAGGGACAGCCACAGAGCGCAGCCCATCTGGTGCCGGGGAGATGCAAGTTCCTGCTCTCCCAGCAGGGGGCAGCAAGTGCCAAGGACAAGCAATTGACTATCTCCCGTGGGCAGGGGGCCCCTTGGTGGCTTGGTAGGTTGAGCATCTTACTCTCTATTTTGGCTCAGGTCATGATCTCGCGGTCATGGGATCGAACCCCCCCTTGGGGCTCCACCCTAAGAGGGAGTTGGCTTGAGATTCTCTCTCACTGCCCCTCCTTCCACTCGTTCATGTGCTCTCATTCTAAAAGATAAATAAATCGGGGCGCCTGGGTGGCTCAGTTGGTTGGGCGACTGCCTTCGGCTCAGGTCATGATCCAGGAGACCCGGGATCAAGTCCCACATCAGGCTCCCTGTTCGGCGGGAAGCCTGCTTCTCCCTCTCTCACTCCCCCTGCTTGTGTTCCCTCTCTGGCTGTGTTTCTCTCTGTCAAATAAATAAAATCTTTAAAAATAAATAAATAAATAAAAGATAAATAAATCTTTTTTTTTTTAATTTTTTTTTTATTGTTACTAAATTTTTTTTCCAGTGTTTCAAGATTCATTCCCCATTCCGCACACCCAGTGCTCCCTGCTTTAGGTGTCCCCAGTACCCACCACCAGGCTCTCCCATCCCTCCACCCCCCTCCCTCCAAGTCCCTCAGTTTGTTTCTGTGCTCAAAATCTCTGTTGTTTCGTTTCCCTCCCTA
>PITA01023208.1:0-28665 GCA_004023965.1 Spilogale gracilis
AAAAACCTGTATTTCTTAAGATAAGTTTTAATGAGATACTTTACTAATATTAGCATTGCTAAGATTCAGATTTTGATGCATTCTCTGAGCATCAAATAGCGTCTAATCTAGAAATTACATATGCATTTATGTGAAAATAACATACCTAAATTAAGATGTAGTATTTGGAATTTCATATTAGGACATGCTTTCCAGGGGTGCCTGGGTGGCTCAGACAGTTAAGCATCTACCTTCAGTTCAGGTCATGATTCCAGGGTCCTGGGACTGAGCCCCTACTCAGTGGGGAGACTGCTTTTTCCTCTCCCTCTACTCCTCCCCCTGCTCATGTTTGCTCTCTCTGACTCTCTCTCTCTCTCCTCTCAGATAAGTAAATAAGACCTTAAAGAAAAAGAACATGCTTTCCATATCTTTGTATCTTTGCTTCTTGATGTTCCCATCTTTCAAGCAAAGGGATTGTATCTGAATTTTGTCATTTTCAGATGTGAAAATAGTCAATCTTCTTTCAAAAAGACAGAAGCCCCTACATTTGGGCTTCTCAGAAATCTGGCATATATACCACTCATTTAAAAATATGTTATCTTTCAATAATGTTGCAATAAATGTATTTTGTGTAGGGAAGGTAGAGAAGCATTCATTAAGCCATCTCATTATAGGAGTCTGTATTCTGCCAAATTGGAAAATCTAATTTAAGAAGGCGTTTGAGGGGCACCTGGGTGGCTCAGCTGGTTAAGTGGCCTTCAGCTCAGGTCATGATCCCACGGTCTGGGATAGAGTCCCACGTTGGGCTCCCACCTCAGTGGGGAGCCTGCTTCTCCCTTTTCCTCTACGTCAGCTTCCCCAACTTGTGCTCTCACTCTCTGTCAAATAAAGAAAGAAAATATTTTAAAAAAGAGGGGTTTGAGATGGTATATTTTTTATATTAAGAAATTAACAATAATTTTAAAATTTCCATATAAAGTGACATGCTCATGATAAAATTCTAGTTCTTAAACTGAAGTAGTATGACTTACTACAAAAAAAGGAAAAGTTAAGAAACTTCCACTAAAGTTCTGTAGTGAGATCCCTCTGATCTCATTGAGATCCATGTCCTCAGTAATCTACAAGATTATTTGCCTAATTCCCTAATTTGTATTTCTGGCCAAGACTTGTCCTCTACGCTCTAGGCTATATATATATTTGACAATGCCAAGTGGATGTCTCAAAGATACATCAAATTCTACATGTTCAAACTGAACTCAAGGTCATCCTCTCTAAATTTGGTCCTCCTCCAGTGTTCTCCATCCCACTAGATGCACCCCAATTCACTCAGTTGTAGAGCCAGTAGCCTAGGAGTTCTCTTTGTCATCTTCTTTCTCTTCCCACATCTATTTACTCCATCACTTAGTTCTATTGATTTGTAGCTTCTAAATATCTTTCAAATCTTTCCACTTCTCTTCATTGTCATGTCATCCACTCAAGCCAAACCACCATCATTCCTTCTTTATTTATAGAGTGCCTAACCATCTAGGTTTGCTCATCACTAAGAGTGATTCCAGAAAGTGGGGTTTTCACTTTTAAACTGGGATAGTCCAGGCCAAGCCAGCATGAGTTGGTCATCCTAATTATTGATCTCTCTGCTTCTACTTTTGGCTCTTTCCTGTTCTTCTCCACCCTGAAGTCAGGGTGATTTATTTCAAATGAAAATTTAAAACATGAGCTATCATGTATCTAACCTGTTAGAATTTAAAACATGAGCTATCATGTATCTAACCTGTTAGAATGTTAAAGTTAAAAAGAACTGACCATACTATGCGTCAGTGAGGATATGGAACAACAGGAACTCATACACTGTTGATGGGAATGTAAAATGTACGTCAAAGTAAAAAGTTTGTTTTGGAACATGAAACTGCTTTGGGGAAGCATTGGGCAGCTTCTTACAAAGTTAAACAACCACTTGACACCCACTCTTATGTTTCTCCAGGGAAACATAGGTCCACAAAAAGGATTTTTATATTCATGGAAGCTTTATTCATGATAGCTCAAAAGTGGAATCAACACAAATGTCCATCAGCAGATTAATGGGTAAAGAAATTGAGGTATAGCCAAAGAATGGAATAATACTCAGCTAGAAAAAGTATTACAGATTCATGCAGCAATAAGTGTGAATCTCAAAAACATGCTGTGTGAAGGAAGCGAGACAATAAAGAATCCATGTTGTAAAATTTCATTTACATGAAATAGTAGGAGAAGCAAAAGTAATATATATGGTGACCGAAAACAGATCAATGGCTCTCTAGTGCTAGGGAGGTGTCATAGAAATTGGAAGGGGACATAGAGAAATTTCTGGGGCAAAAGAAATATTTATATCTTAATTTTTATGGTGATTATAAGGATGCATTCATTTATCAAAGGTCATTGAACTGTATAGTTAAAGTGGAAACATTTTATTGTATGTAAATTATACCTAGGGATTTAAAAAAAATAATGTTTAAAAACCTGCAAATCTAATCATGTCACCTTTTCTATTTAAAATACTTCCCATTATTTTTTCTAATAAACACCCACATCCTGACATCTGGCCCTGCCTGCCTCTCTGATCCCATCTCGTGCCATTTTCTTACACTTTTTGTGAGCCAAGTGCACAGACAGGCCTTTTCCTTCTTTTTTCAGCTCCTCAATACCTCCTACCTCAGGACCTTTGAATATGCTTCTCTTTCTGCCTGGAATGCTCCTCCCACTCTCTTCATGGTTATTTAGCACCTATTCATCCTTCAAATAGAAACTCAAATGCCACTTCCTTTTAGAAAGCCTTCCCTGACTCCTGTATTACATCTGGTCTACCTATGATACACTCTCATTGCATCTTCCATGCAACTCAAGTGCCTTTCTAGCATACATTGCAATTTCTAATTATGCATTTGTGAAGTATCTTGACTACTGTCTGCCTTCCCAATAGACTTCAAGCACCACAAGTTTAAGACTGTTTTACTCGTTATTAAGTCCCCACAGGTTACACAGTGCTGGCCTTAGAGTAAGACATAATAAATGTTTGCTAAATGAATGAATACTGGATTACAAAGGGTGACTAACCATTTCTCCTACATTACAATACAATCGAATCTCATTCAATAGCTCTGTGCAGTTTTATTTTTTTACATTCAAATTAATTGGTGAAGAATTTCAATTTCCAAACCTTTTTATACCCATGCAAACCTCACTTTAATACTTTTTTCACCAAAGCCTACCAACTCATTTGACTATCCAATTGTTCTATAGGTCTCCAGAAAACTGAAAATTTATAAAACAGCCATAGACTAGAATTCACAAAATCATGTTACTGTTACATTGTTAATCATTTTTGGAACTTGGATTGTTAAATAAACATCTGTTTCTACTAGCATAATCCACTGATGTTTATCTTTACCAATATAATTTAAGTTTACTTGATAGCAATTGAAATGTGTTCTTAAAAATACATAGCACGCTTTAGAATAAAAAGGAAATATCAAGGCATTATTTTACTGCCTCAACAGGAACCATTATGTCCTATTAGGAAATCATCTGATAAAAGCTTTTAATGACACCAGACCTGGATAACCTTTTACATACATTATAGTTAATAGTCATAAAACATTTCCTTGTGAATCTTTATGTTTTACTGTTAGCTATTATTCTCAGAAGAATGGAATACTTTATTTTTGGGGTATGTACACTATTGGAATTATGAAAACTAATATTTTGAGCTAATTAATAAAAATATGCTTTTGTTATATTTTTTGGACATATCTTTTGAACATGTGAATGACTCTGCTATTTATTCTTACAGAATAAAAATCACCACTTCTGCTGCATATGATGTGGTTGACTAGAAACTCTTGACAAAATACTATCAACTATGTTGGGAAAGTGGAACCTGTCTATGCTGAGTTAAGTTACTCGTGATTTGTAGGATTTATTTCCAGGAAAAATGTTGCCATTGCAGAGGGACAAAATGCCTCTTTCTTCTTAGAAAACACAACAGGGGTGCCTGGGTGGCTCAGTTGGTTAAGTGACTGCCTTCGGCTCAGGTCATGATCCTGGAGACCCGGGATCGAGCCCCACATCGGGCTCCCTGCTTGGCGGGAAGCCTGCTTCTCCCTCTCTCACTCCCCCTGCTTGTGTTCCCTCTCTGGCTGGGTTTCTCTTTGTCAAATAAATAAAATATTTTAAAAAAATAAAAAATAAAACACAACAAACATAACAAGAAATGATCTATGTCTCTCTTTTCATCTTAGCTGACAGAAAACTAGAGCCAAATTCAAGTCCCAACTTTTCTGTTCTTTCCAGTGCCCAAGAGCATTTATTCTTGTGGGTCACTTTTATTTTCTTATGATATAACCTATATTAAAAACCTATTTTTCAGTTCTTAGATAAGATGAACTTCTATAAAACATCCAATCCATTATTGACTTAGCAAAAATATTAAGTTATTATATCCTTTTGAATATTTGCAAATCATTAATGGACTGATCTCTATGGTCACCTGGAGGCCAGGACTGCCTTCCTGGCTATTGTATCTGTACATAGCAGAAGACCAACCAAGCACATCCTTTGCTTGCAGTAAGGGCTCAATAAATGTTGGCCCCAAAATGAGTGAAATTATATTAAACAATTCTGAAGTGCTTTTATAATCTTTCTGTCCTCTAGTTGGAGCCCAAATAAGCCATCATCCATCTTATAGTCACACTTTCTGATTTAGTTAATAAATCCTTATTGAACCTGAATTTTATAAATAACAAGGTAATTAATTGATCTCAGCAGAAGGAAAACAAAAATGATTTTCAGGGGGCGCCTGGGTGGCTCAGTCATTAAGGGGCTGCCTTCGGCTCAGGTCATGATTCCAGGGTCCTGGGATTGAGTCCCACATCGGGCTCCCTGCTTGGTGGGAAGCCCGCTTCTCTCTCTTGCACTTCCACTGCTTGTGTTCCCTCTCTTGTTGTATCTATCTCTGTCAAATATATAAATAAAATCTTTTAAAAAAGTGATTTTCAGAACCTCAAAATTAACTGCTTTCCTGTGGTTGAGTTTGGAATCAGGGTCTTAAAAAGACCAGTTGTAGTAAATGGAAGTATATTATACATTTTGAAATCTAGATTACATAATCCTACAAGCTGAACTTCAGAATCAAACAGCCGCAATAGAACAACAATATTTACCTGAGTTTTATTCAGTGACCTGTTTGAAGTGTCTTTAATCAAAATTATAGATAATCACGAATATCAGAATACAGAATCTTTATCTACCTGGTGTCTCTTGAAACTCTGTAACTTGGGACCATATTAAAGTGGGTTCTAACTAGGTAGGAGTCATAACTGGCCAAATGCCTTTCTCATTTTTACTGGCAATTGTCAATAATTGCCTGCTTTGATCAATTTCTTACAATTACATTTAGTTTCAGCATAACTTTAGTTTACGGAGTCATTAATACATGTCCTTGGCCCATCCATTAGCCATAGATTTCCACTCTCCTCCACCCTGCTACCATCACTTTTCGTTCTGAACTAAGAGCCAAGACCCTTATTCCAATTATACAAACAGAACAAAACCCTTTCCATCAAACCTGGAAAATATTAGACGTGGATTTTAACCTTGGTACTTACATATAGTTTAGTCATATGGATTAGTAATTAGGCATGAGTTAAGTAAAGCAAGAACCTGAAATATTTTTCAAATATTTCCTGGGAGAGATGAATTTTCAGGTTCCAAATTTATATGACAGTGAAGTCAGGATGATGACTCTCTCTCCCTTTGTGAGTGTTAATTATTCATTGAAAAGCTTTTTAAAGACATAGATCAATATTTCTTTACTGACTCACTGTTAATAAAATTACAAGTAGTAACTGGAATCCTATATTCCTTAAATGGCACTTAAGGGGTACCCGGGTGGCTCAGTTGTTAAGTGACTGCCTTCGGCTCGGATCATGATCCCGAACTCGGGATCGAGCCCCAGGTGGGGCTCCCTGCTCGGTGGGAAGCCTGCTTCTCCCTCTCTCACTCCCCCTGTTTGTGTTCCCTCTCTAGCTGTGTTTCTCTCTGTCAAATAAATAAATAAAATCTTAAAAAGAAAATGGCACTTAACATTTGTTCTATTTTTAAGTCACTTTTAAAGTGATATAAACAATTTTCTGGAAATGTGAAATGTACTATTCCTTGTATATTAAGCTATCATCACCACCAACAGCCATTAGCAGGGCTTAGCCAATCATTATCTGATACTCATGCTTAAGTGATGTTGTCCTGCCCACTTTCTTTTTTTTTTCTCTTTATTGTGATAAGAACACTTGACATGAGATCTAGCCTTAACAATTTAAGTATACAATGAAACATTGTAAACTACAGACACTATGCTGTGCAACAGATCTCTAGAACTTACTTATCTTGCACAACTGAGACTTGATGCCCTTTGATTAGCAACTCCCCATTTTCCCCTTCCTGTCAGCACTTGGCAATCATCATCCTATTCTTTGCTTCTACATGTTTGACTATTTTGGATACTTCCTTACTTCAAAATCCACATGGGTTTAGGACAAGGATAGCACATAGAATTATTTTTAAAAGCAGGGATATTTTGTCTGGCATTTGCAACTGATATGTCTCCTATATTGTCCTGATTCTCCCGCATGTTACCTGAGAGAAATTATATAGAAGAGAGCCAAGTTTGATGACAGAGGAGCCCTCACGTATAGCAAATCTAAAATTTCATTAAGTGTTGTTTGGGATGCTGTTAATGCTATTACTGTAATACAAACATCAAAGAAAATCAGATCACACACTCGGGGCAATCATTCCCTGCTGGAAATCCTGTTAGCTGACTTCAATTATGCTGTACTTTTCCTAGTTCAGAAGGCTGTGTCAGCCCCATTATCTGTTTTCTAAATCGCCTGCTTAATCAAAGTGCACACATTTGAAAGTCATCAAATTAAGTAAAATAAAATTTGGATCTTATGCTTGTCGGGGTCCAGATTGTAACAATATCAAAATTATTCTGATTGTGGGAAGTGTGTCTATGGATAGTAGTTAGGAGGATAAATCTTTTTATCCACTGAATTCTGAACCAGAATTAGAGAGAACCTTTATGATAGGAAGCATATACACTCTAAAGTAGATGTTTCTTTCAGGATTAGCATCTGTTTTTAAAGTACGATTTAAGATTTATTGAATTCTTTCTATCACATTCCCTGAAAGGAAAATGCAAGCATATGATACTGTATCCTTTTTCTTCATTTTATTATGAAAAACATAAAGACAAGAAGAGAGGCTAGCATAATAAATACTTAATCATCATCTCTAAAAAATCATTGCAACCATTTTGGCATATTACTTCATAAATTTAGAATATTTCAAAACAAGTAACGGACATTGTGACATTTTGCCCCTAAATAATTCAATATACATCCCTGAAAAATCTGAGTATTTTCTAAAATCCACAATTTCTTGATCACACTTTACAAAAGGAATAGTTATACCTTAATAACATTTAATTTACAGATAATATTCAACTTCCCTCAGTTGTCCTAAATAAGTCTTTTAGAGCTGGTCTATTCAAACCAGGAAATGTACTTACTCTCTTACATATCACAGTCCAATTTTAATATAAATCTATTTGTGGATATCTTTGCAAATTTTAAGGTTATATATATATATATATATATATATATATATAAGTTATTTATATATTTGACAAAGTGAAACACAGCTAGAGAGGGAACATAAGCAGAGGGACCAAGAGAGGGAGAAGCAGGCTTCCCTCCGAGCAGGGAGCCCGATGTGGGGCTCGATCCCGGGTCTCCAGGATCATGACCTGAGTCGAAAGCAGTCGCCCAACCAACTGAGCCACCCAGGCGCCCCTAAGGTTATATTTATAACTTACATTTATATATATATATATATATATAAAATGAGCCAAAGAAAGAAATTTACTTTGTTACATTTCAGGCATTCTTAGGTTGTCTTTATCAAAATATCCCTTAACATTTAATTGAAAATATTTTTACCTTGTTTTACTTTCTATAAATGAGGAAAATGTTTTCCACTGCCAAGCAGGTGTGAAAATTTTCTATTTCAAAAATAATGACATGTTTAGAAACAAATGTGAGGAGTAAAATGGCTTGAATGTTAAAATATAATAATGAACCCATTTTAATATACGTTAGTTGATCATGAAAATAACTTGAATAATCAGTAAGTTTATATAGAGGCCCTACTAATTCCATTGGAAGATAAAAAAAAGGAGCTATTAATGATGCACTCAGCTGACTTCTGTGTATTCCAGGGAGAACTTACCAGTGATGCCCAGCGACTTGATGATGCCTCAGGCCCACAGTGTACACGTATGTGCATCTTGCCGGCTAAGGTTGGGCAGTGAGAAATTAGATGTGTCCCACAACAGGCCCTATCCTAGTAGGGGTAACTGATTAGGGAGAAGGATCTAGAAGATGGTTTGTCCTTCAGTTCACTAAAGATGCCTGTCACTAGTGTGGAACATTTGAACAAGGCAGGCCCAAGACTTTGTTATGCAAGCGAGAATGTTTCTACCCTCAGCAATACCCCATCTTTGATTCACGAATTTTGTCAATTGTTTTGTATCCTCTAAATATATAGGTAACCAAATTTTGCAGATGACACCAACAAGAATATCGAAGTTGTGGTTTTTGCTAGTGAGATCTTTTATTTGTGATATTCATTAATGATACAGACTATAATTCAGAAAAAGAAGGACTTGCTGTTTGTTTGGTCAAGATAACTCTGTCTTAAGAAAAGTTTTTTTAATTTTAAAGATAAGGATATCTTATTTTGGAACTGCCCTAGGACATGGTAGAGCAGTGACTTCCAAGTATGAGTTCTTAATGATTATTTCAGTAAATACAGGAAAAATGAGAAAATAAGGGAATAGTGTGAATTTTTTATGAAATTAAAGTCATTAAATTTAAAGAAATAGCCTCTAGTCTGCGATTATCTTCTCAGTGTGTGTGTGTGTGTGTGTGTGTGTGTGTGTGTGTGTGTTAAAGTTTTGGTGTTAAAGTTTTTCCTTCTTATGAGGTGATAATAATCATGAGTTGAGAATATCATTTTCACATTCCAAATTTAAAGTTCATAACCCTATGTAATTTTCATACTAAAAAAAAATATGTTTGCATTTTGGTTATCTGTTGCTGTATAAAAAGCCACCCCAGGAGTCAGAGTCCTTAAATAACAACAATCATTTATTTGCTCATGATTTTGTGATTTGGGTAGGGCTTAGTGGGAAGAGCTTGTCTTTGCTCCACATAACAGCTAAGTGGCTTCCCTAGGCCTGGAGGATTCACTCCCAAGAAGTTCACTCCAGGGTGAGGGGTTTCCAGTGACACTGTTTGTTGGAATCTCTCTCATATTTCATCTCAAATGAATTTTCCAAGATAAATTAGCTCTGCACATAGCATTCCAATGTAGCCACTGTATTTCCACAGCTGTTTATTTATTATGGTTCTTACTATAGCATTTACTCTCTGGACTTTGAAGCCTCTACAACAAAGAATTGGAGTGTCACACTCTTGCTTAGACTTTTTTTTTTTTCTTTTTAATCAGCTCCAAGGTTCTTCCTTTGCCCCATACTTCTATTCCCCACCCAGTTCAAACATTTATGAATTCCAGAACTTTACTTGTTCTGATCCCTTAAAAGAAAAGTGTCTCTCTGCTTTAACTCCCCCCACCAAAGTATTATCCATCCTTCAAAGACAAGCTCAAAAGTCAATTTCTCCATGAAGACTTCTCAAATCTTATAGCAGTAAGAATTAATCTCTTCTACCATAGCATTCCTTGAAAGCTCTAATAAAAGCATGTTTCAGGAAGCTCCTTAAGAATGAGTTTGTCTCAATTATCTTATCAGTAAATAGATTAAAGTATTTGTTAAATTACATTTAACCAGAATCAAATCATATTTTAGATTAGTTTGACATATCTGCTAATAATTTTTATTTAAAAATGCTATTTTGTCATTTTTGCAACAATATCTATTCCTCTATATGTTTCATTTTTTTCAAAACTGGGTGAAAGAATCTCACTTGTGGAAAGAATCTTGATGCATTATATCACAATAAAAGGATATTATTTTAAGTATCCAAGGGCAAATTTATTCCATTTTGGGAGACATCCAGAAAATGTTGAGTTATCTATCTTCTTTAGAAAGCCATTCCAATTTTTTGCATCCTTTATTCACAGGAAATTTTTCCTGACATTGAATCTAAACCACTCCAAGCTTCAGTTTAATTTGTTTCTTATCTTTCTAGCCTCACAGACTCCATATGAAACAGCTGGTCATCATCCATTTCATTTGCTCCCATCACAATAAAAAAAAATCAGCAGGTCTAATACCCTTTGGAAAGTGCACACAGATTTTCCTTTTTAATGAAAAGTCAGTAGGCCTGTCATGCTAACAGAGTAAGTTATGTTTTCTTTTTGTTTCTTGGTTCATTTGTTTTTAATGATGAGCATGGTGAACTCCTTTAAACAGAGTTCCTAAGATTACCTCTGAGAGGGTAGGATTTCTCAGAGGAGAAATTTGAAAAGAGACTCTATTATACTGTATTTGAAGAAGAAAATGATCAGTTAGTTTGTAGAAAAAGAATGTGCCAAATTAATGAGTTCAAAAGAATAGTCACAGGTCACCAATATGATGTGAAAAGAACAGATGTTGAAGGAGAACTGCAGAAAGTTTGTATTCTCATGACCCTGCAGAATGCTTATATTCTCGGGAACCCCAAACTGAGGTGACCCAAGTACTCAGCTTAAGTCTGGCCAAAGGAGAAAAAGGTCCAATGAATCTTAACTGAACATGCATCATTGTGGTTACCCTGCCCACAGTAATGATATTACAGTGAGAAAAAAATGCATGTAAATTTATAAATAGTTATAGAGGTAGAGCCATATATAGTTTTCTTTGGAGAAAGATTTAGGGAGGAGTTGGGAGAGAGTTCGAGGAAGTGAAGTATGAGGTCAATAGAGAAGGAATCTGAGTTGTACACAAGATAGTTGAACTGCATATGTGCTCTCAGGAGAAGCTGGGAAAGCACTTATCTGTTATTGTGCTAACTGGTTGAAACCAGTGTAGTTAATAAAGGATATGGTTGCATACCCATCTTCTCTCTTCTAACCACAGATCATCATGACTAGTCTGAACTTAGAAAGTAGGGAAGCCCAGTCTACTGGTGACCATTGTGATCTTATTCAGGTTTAATGCAATTGAAACAGCTTGCAGTTTAGAACACTGCCTGCCCAGGAAGTTTGGAACCTTCCAGAGAGTGCAGAGAGGGAAGGAATGAGAGTCAAACACTTTTTTTATTCTTTATTTAAATTCAATTTAGTTAACTTATAGGGTATTATTAGTTTGAAGGGGTAGAATTCAGTAATTCATCATTTGCATATAACATGCAGTACTCATTACATCAAGTATCCTTAATGCCCATCACCCAATTATACCTTCTCTACCTCCATAACCCTCAGTTTGTTTCCTAGAGTTCAGCATCTCTTGCTGTTTCGCTTCCTCTCAATTTTCATCTTATTGCATTTTTCTTTCCCTTCCCCTGTGTTCATCTGTTTTGGAGTCAAAACACATTAAGTTAACACACTAAAAAAGTACACTGATTATGATGCAGGCTGGTTGAGTCTGAGAGCCCAGGGGAAGGTCTCATAGGATGAGCCAAGAGGGTCCTTGGCTTCACACAGGATAGAAATCAAATGTGAGTCAAAGAAAGTGAAAACCAAGTTTACTGGATAGTATAAACGACAGGTAGAGATTAGCAGATGGGGTGTTTGGGAGACTCAAAAAGAAAGGAGAATGAGCTTTGTTGTTGCTTGGGACTTTGGGTTTATATTAGGAAAGGGTCTAGGGTACATGTTCCTCCAGGAGTCCAAGGTAGGGTCCAATCAAAGGTGAGTGTCAGATGAACAATAGGTGTTATTCTATAAATTACCAAAGGTAGGGCTACTTGATGCCAGCATCAGCTGAAGTTTGTTTGAAGCTAATATCCAGGAACATGTTTGGGATCTGGTTCTCCTTAGGTGCTATCAGGTGTCTGGGGCCTAGGACAAAACTCAGAGAATGATTAACTTTCTTGCTTCCCCATTGAAGTGGGAGCATAGTTTCATTGGCTTATTCAGAGGCAAAATATGGTAAGTAAATGGGGCCTAGCAGAAAAATAGCAGAGGTGGAAGCTCTCTAAAATGGAATCCCTTTAGCTTTCCATAGAGGAAATAAGAATGCAATCTAGCATTTGTTGTTTGACAAATTTATTTATAGATTTGCACAGGCTTCAAAAATTCATTGAGCTGATTTTTCTATCTTGCTTCAGATTTTACCCAAACATGGTAGGTAAACATTATTATGTGTGTATTCAGTACCCTAAGACATTTTTCAAGTACCTCTTATTAGAAGAATTAGTAGATTAAAGTTCTTAGAACAGTGCCTGGCACACAGATTTGAATAAGGTTAGACATCGTCTTGCTATCTCTCACTAAATATAGCACATTGGGCTGGTTACTGAGAGATATAGATAGAAGGCAAAGACATGGACTCTTGGAGATCTAAATCCAAGAGCTCCATGAAAAGCAATTCTATAACTTCTTTAATCAGACATATGCTAATGAGCATTGAGCTTGACATTTGTCCATTTTCTCTCCTTTATCCATTCCCCTGAAGGTTCAGTCTTTCCTAAGAGGAAGAAGATCTTGAGCTGCAACTATTCTCATCTTCTTCCTCAACAATTTTATACCCACCTTCTCCCCCAAAACAGGATTTTTGTCTAGAATAGTATAAGTTTTTACTACAACATTCAAATAATATAATTGCTAGGGGAAAAGTACTTAAATTTGTTAGGCAGTACTTTAAAAGCAGCCTGATTTTCACATATGCTTTTCATTCTCAAGAAATAGCATGGAAGTTACTGTCCTCATTAGGGGATACCAGTTTTTCCAGAATTGTTAAGGGTAATAATCTGAGAGGCCATTCCCAACAATATGCCTTAATATAAACTACTAAAATTCTCAGCTTCTCTGGGTTAAAGGACTTAGTAATGGACTTAGTTTATCCTTAAAGCTTATTTAATATCAAGAGATTATTTTTGAATATGTAGCACACCCAGACAGAGGTAAATGTTAGTCACAGTCTTGACTAGGTACTGTGTACTAACTCATAACAATATTGGAAGGAATTCTTTAATTGAGGTATATGTAGAATAACAAAATGGCTATTACAAACAAATGAACCCAAACTCAGGGGTGAGAATGAGATACCTTCCATATAGTTCATTTGTATTCAAATACTTGCAGTGAATATGAATATCATACAGTGGGCTCTGAAGTTTGGGTTTCTTGGGAAGCAGAACTGACACAAGAGCTCTGGTTTTGGTGTTTTATTTAGAAGGTGATGCCAGGAAACAGGAGCAAGGGTAAAAGGAAAACCCAATATAAATAGAACATTGTAGAGGTCACTGCTGTGAACAGTAAGAGCCTTGATTCCACTGGGAAGTCCACAGAATGTCTTCAGGAATTTTCCACTTGGAGACAGGAGGCTGGAACATTGATCCACTGCCTGTGTTTCCTATTCTTTGAGGGTTACCTGTGGAGTCTAGTGCCCCAACACTCTGGGGCTTCTACTTGCATGCGGGCAGAGGAAGTCATTTCCTACAGAGAAAGCCCCAAGGCAGAATGTGACAAGGAGAGTGAGCTGTTCACTGAAGCTGTCAGTTAATATCAGAAGTGAGCCAAAGGGATATGACAGGAGTACTAGAAAAGTTAGGGGTTCTGCTGGCAGTTGGGGGCTCCTCCTTACCAAGCCGTGGAAGGGTGATAGCCACAAGTCATCATGGCTGAGAGTAGTCTCTCTTCTCATTTGGTATTTTCTTTTTCTAAGATGTTCCACAGTATCCACAGTGTGATATTTTCTGCTTACTTCAGGCCACTGCTCTTAATCTCTGCTTATGATCTTCTCAAAGTTGAGTCTTTGAGCTCTAATGTCAATAGAAGGTAACTAATGTCAACAGAAGTCTTCGGTTTTCTCCACAGTTCTCTGGGAAATGCTTGTTTCCTACTTCAATAATGGCTAAGGCAGGTGCAGGACTTTCTATCTAGCTCTCTAATCTGAGATTATTCCCTGACAATGTGTCAGCTGGATTCTTTCTGCTGCAATCAGCATACTCCATGCCCTGAACGGACAGCTATACAGAGATGGGCTTCGAAATCCTGTTAAGCCA
Source organism: Spilogale gracilis (assembly GCA_004023965.1). Classification (NCBI taxonomy): domain Eukaryota; kingdom Metazoa; phylum Chordata; class Mammalia; order Carnivora; family Mephitidae; genus Spilogale; species Spilogale gracilis. The sequence continues at coordinate 14,244 of PITA01023208.1, forward strand.
GAAGCTTCACTTTCTTGTGAGGATTCCAAACTGAGAATGGATTTACTTCCTTGGGAAGCACCAAAACAATGCTTTATGCCCTAGTGGCATATAGTACAGGGGCAGTACTACTTAACTGCTTCATGGCCATCACTGTAGACTTCAGTTGGGTAAAAGCTAATATGAACAAGTTTCCAATAGTGAAGAATTCTGTGAACCTTATAAAATTTACATAATTAACACTGTCCTTAGCCTCTTAAGTTACCTTGGAGTAAGGCCGAGAACTTTCCTTTTTAGACAATGTGAAATCCAGTGGTTCTCATTGGAGGCAGTTTTGCACCCCTCTCCAAGAGGTATTTGGCAATATCTGGAGACATTTTTGATTGTCACAGCTTTGATATGAGGCTACTGTCATCTAGTGGGTATAGTCAAGGATTCTGCTCAAGAAGAGGAAAATACAATTTCCCTTTTATCTTTCTATGTCCTCCCTAGGGCTATCCTTATCCTTTCTATGTCCTCCCTAGGGCTACTATAACAAAAGATGAATTAAGAGAAAAACCATTTATTAAAATGAAAGATGAGTAAGTCATGAGGTGGTTTTATTTCAGGCTTGAATGCCATCTTCAGTCACTTACTTGCGGTGCATGAGAGGCAAACTGGAGGACAGTGGCAGAAGGAAAGCAAATGGGAACTAGGTAATCTAGGGAGGGAAATGAAACAACAGAGACTTTGGACACAGAAACAAACTGAGGGACTTGGAGGGAGGGGGGTGGAGGGATGGGAGAGCCTGGTGGTGGGTACTGGGGACACCTAAAGCGTGGAGCCCTGGGTGTGGGGAATGGGGAATGAATCTTGAAACACTGGGAAAAAAATTTTAGTAACAATAAAAAAATAAAAAAATAAATAAAAAATAAGAGAGGGGTTTTGGGGACCCAGGTTGTAGAGAAATGAAAAGTACAGTAAATAAGAGGAAGGTTGTTATAGATTTAAGTCTGTGCCTTCTCCATTGATCAGTTTCTTGTGATTTAGTCAATGGTCTCCTCTGTTACAGAGAGAGAGACACCCTCAGAAATGGAGATTTCTTCACATGGATAAATTTTCTTTACAAAAGAGTGACTTCTACTCTGTTGTTAGAGTTTCTTCTGGGTGGGTTGTTTCTCAAAGTAATCAGCTCAAACTAATCCCTATGCCAAAGAGGCATATTTGAAAGTGACATATTCTGTTAATCTTTGCTGCTAAACATTTTATAATTCACAAGACAACATCCACAACAGAGAATTATCAGCAAACGTCAATATTTCAAAGGCCAAGAAACTTCTGTCTAGAAACAATGAAATTTACTTCCATTGATTTTTGGAAGATTAACACAAACATCCATTGTAACCCTATGCAAGTCACTTCACCTTTTCTGGCCTCAACTTTCTGTGTTGATGAGTACAATGTCCCAGATGGTCTCTAAGGTCATGTCCATATTATATAATATTATATGATTCTATATTATGTGATTCTATGATTCTGCTCCTTCCATTGCTACATTATTCTCCTTAAATTTTGGCATTTTTGGATTTGCTGTTATTGGAAAAGTTGAATGTAAATAAGAATTGATTCTTTAGCATTTACTCTCAGCAGTAGAAAATTAATTATTGAGTTGTTGTTGAGATAGCAATATTATTAGCGTCCATGGTCAAAGGAACGAGGCTGATACAAAAGCGAAGGTCAAGCAAAGCTTTATTTTGCATCAAGCATCAGAATTTTACTGGTCTGGGCCAGGGTCGCTTCCCAAGCAAGAGAGAGAGGGCCGCCTATTCTTACAGGCTACCTTTTATAGGGGAAAACCACCTCCCCCCCGCCAGCTGACCTGACTCACAGTAGCTTGCCTGAGTTAATTCTTTCACTCTGCTGTGATGAGGAATACATTTAATCCCCACAGAGTGATTTACCAGGGGATTTCCATTGGCCAGGGTCACTGATTGGGCATTCTCACCTGGTCCTAAGTAGAGGGAACTGGCTGCCCATTCTTAATTTGTTTCTCCATACCTCCCAGGACGGGAGGTTAAGGGGGTTACCTGATTGGGCATCTCCCCCAACCTGGCTCACCTTTGTTTTCCAGGAGCCCTTCACCCATTTCTCCCGGAGCTGTTTTTCTAAATAAACAAGATGACGGCCTGGATTTCTAAATAGATCCTTACATATTCTTAATTTAACTGTGCTATTTGGTGAATTTTAATATGTGTAGAATATTAAAGTCACAGCACATTTAAAATGTAAAAGAGACCATTTTTCCTTTCATTATTCCTCTGCAGTGAGCATCAGTGCGTTCTTTGGGTGCTACCAAGACAGATTCAGAAGGTGGTAGCGAGGAAAGAAACAGATTTGGGAAAGCAAAGCTCCTGGAGTGTCAGTGTTATAGGATTTCTTCTCCACTAGCGCCTGGGTTCTCAGTCACGCCGCTTTGTGAAGAATGAAGAAGTAGACCAGACAAAGAGTGGTGGGCAGCATGCAAAGTTTATTGAGCAATAGTAAAGTTTATTGAATGATAAAAGTACAAAGCTCCCAAAGAGGGAGGCGACCTCAGAGGGTTGCCATGGGAATTTCTAGGTCTAGCGGCTTTTATTGGCTTGTTGGTAAGCTGTTTAATCTGATTTACCCTCCCTGCACCTGTCATCCAGTCAGGTTTTTGTCATTTATCTCAGTGGAAAAGGGTGGAGGGCTCTTTCCTGGGTGGTATAAAGTCGTTTTAAGGGTGGCTTCCTCATATGGTGGGACCCTTGTCCCTTCCTGCCTTTCTTCCAACTGTCCTTCATCGTCCTCGTGGGTGTTCTGACAGTCTGTGTGCATATGTTGTGGTGCATTAGTGAGAGCCGACTCAGAGTCGAGCAGATCATTTTCTGTCTGCTTCAAGATAACGCAGGTTTCTCAAAATGAAAAAGAAAACCTGTCCCAGGAAATGCCATTCAATTACTATAACTTCACACTACTAATAAAGATGCAGAGATCAATCATTTCTTTCTGTCAGAAAGCTCTGAAGATAAAAAGATGGTCTCAGAGGGGTCTTTGTAGTTTTAATTGAGAAGATCTAAAACATAGAAGACACAGAAACAAGCCTCTCTAAATCTGGAAATGAATCCGATCTAAGAAAGAGGTAAGATATGATAAATGGCAAATTGGTTAACAACCAGTGTCTAGAAGCAAGAATTCTTATCCCCTTCAAGGGCCCTTCTAGCTGGACTAAGAATCAAATTGGCATGAGACAGATAAACAGGAGAATATAAGATTTAATAGCATATGTACAGGGAATCTACACAGATATGAAAATCCCAAAGACAGGCAAAATAAGGTATACATGTCATCCTGAACTACGGAGAGGGGGATGGGGTCTGGGAGTTCTGAGGAAAGGATTGCACTTTACAGGGTGATAAGAGCAGGTGTTTCGTGATTAAATGTTTGCCCTGCCCTACAGATGTGTCACTCAGATAAAATTTATCTATGCTAATAGCCCTTGTACAGGGAAAGACCTCCAATTCAGATTATTCTCTGTGATTAAGACAGGGGTAAAAGTTTCTCTTGAGTGCCGTAGGGTCTTGATTGTCTTCAGCTCAGAATAATGGGCTTGCCAAAGTGGTCCATTTGGGGCATCCCGCCCTTGGCCCCAAACAATGGACATGTTTGGAAGAAAACACTACCTTTCTATTCTCCTGTCCCTGTTTCTAATTAGGGCTCTTGGAAGTAATGAATGCTCCTGTATTTGCAGTTAAAATTTAGACTCTTCCCTACAGTCCCACCATGCACCAATGCAAAAGAAAGTATCTCTACTGGATTAACCCTACCTCTGGAGACACTTCACCTTTGCTGCCCCTACCTGACTAAAAGGCTCATAAAGAAACTTTAAAATCTTAATTCTGCAGTGTTAAGAGATTCCATGAAGTTCTAAAATTCAAAAAAGTTTTGACAAAGGTTAATGCAAAGCCCAAACTTATAAGATAAATTTTAACATCTTGCATTTGGGACTAACAAATAAAAACTTACCACTTAGAAATCAGCTTCACGGCAATTAGTATGAAAAAGGCCTGAAGGTATCAGCTGACTTAAATTTTAATGTGACCAAACAATAAGATAAAACTGATTAAAATCATGATGCGTTTGTATATATAGAAAAGTAGTACCCAGTTGAATGGAGATCATGGTCCTCCTGGTCAGATTCACATTCTGTTCAAAGATTCTCATTTTAAGACTATAAAAGGGCAAAAGGTCTTAATATGTATAAAGAAGAATTATAAGGATACCAGGGATATTTGCCTTATGATGTAAGGGAACACAAGGAGATATGGCAACTATCCCTCATTAGTAGATCCTTCCAGGCTGACACTTGGAAGGGGAGAAAACTGTTTGGTTTTGCTTCAGAGAGCAAAACTCCAGACACTAGAAAGATTTAGGGAGGTAGAAGACTTTTTGTCTTAAATTAAAGAATTTGCCAACTTAAAGCTTCCTAATTATACAATTAATTACTTCATGGCATAGAAATTCCATTACTAGAACAGAACAAACAGAGGCTAGTTAACCACAAATCAGGGATCATACATATAAGGTTTATATGGACTGGATCAATTCGAAAGTCTATTCCCACTCTAAGAAGTACAGTTATTAATGCTGACCTATAATTATGATTGCCTGCCTCCGAGAACAGCCATAGTAGGGGATAGACTGTGGAGCCATAGGATGCGGCTTCCACTTCTGTAAGTCCCTTTGCCCCTTTAACAACTGGATGATCCTGAGGAAGCTAATTTACCTCTCTAAACTTCAGTTTCCTTATCAGGAAAATGAGGGCACTCAAAGTACTTATCTCATAGGGTGGTTTGAAGATTGATTTGGTTAATATCTGTTAAGTGCATAGAGCCATGCTCTATGAATACTATATAAGAGTAATTACTGGAAGGAACATATGACTAAATCCTCTAAGACAAAAAGACAGATTGCTTAACTACTTGGAGTGTCCCTCACCAATTTTCAGACTGACTTAAGGCGTTCCACCTGCATCTTTATCTGTTTTTCCACAAAATGACATATGGCATTCAGATGGAATTCCATTTAATCTGGGCCAAACTGTAGAGAGTGTACTAGCTGTTTTCTTGTCCAACTAAGTTAAACACAAAGTTGCTGCTTTCTTGACAGTCAAATCCCTGGGGAGTAAGAGAGTTGCTTGAAGGCATGTATGTTTTTAGTTCGATCACCTGGTCACAGGACCACTGGGCACGGGTCAGCAGCTCCATCTGTTTCGAAGGCTAGTTCAGTCCAGAATGCTGTCCCTAACTTGGCAGATCTACATGTTCTTTCAAAAGTAGCTAAAATTGTATGAAACTGCATAAGCTAACGATAAAGCCCCAGTTTTGCTCTTTGTTAATTAAAAGTGATTGAGATCAGGCATCTGGGTGGCTCAGTTGTCTGGGCAGCTGCCTTAGGCTCAGGTCATGATCCTGGAGTGTCAGGATCAAGTATTGCATAGGGCTCCCTGCTTGGCAGGGAGTCTGCTTCTCCCGCTGACCCTCCCCCCTCTCATGCTCACTCTCTCAAATTAATAAATACAATCTTCTAAAAAAAATAAAATAGGGTGCCTGAGTGGATTAAGCCTCTGCCTTCGGCTCAGGTCATGATCTCGGTGTCTTGGGATCGAGTCTCGCATCGGGCTCTCTGCTCAGCAGGGAGCCTGCTTCCTCCTCTCTCTCTGCCTGCCTCTCTGCCTACTTGTGATCTCTCTCTGTCAAATAAATAAATAAAACCTTTAAAAAATAAAACAATAAAATAAATAAAAGTGATTGAGATCATAAATTAGTTACAAATGGCTAAAGATATCTATAGCAAACTATAAACTAATTCCTGTACGAGCCAATGAAGGTGTATTTTCAAGTTTTAGGCACCCTAGTGACATTTCTATTCACTTAAGTCTTCTATGTGTGGGGTCAGCTATTCTCTTTTCGGGTATGGATTTTCTCAGGAATTGTTCTACTTCATTATTCCACTAAATCAGTAATATTTCAAAGCTTTATATATCCCGTGGTATCTGTCTCCTCAAGTCTGAGGTATTAAAGCACAAAGACTGATGCAGCTCTTTCATCATCTCTCCAAAGGAGATGACATTATTGACACTTCATTTGGGCCTTGTTAGTAAATGCCGCCAAAGCTTGATGAATGAATAGAAGCTGCTGATTCAAGAGGCTGCTAAAGGCCAAGCTGCCAGGAGTGTCAGATCTTATTGGCAGTTGGCACTGAATATAAGTGAGGGAGGAGGTGGTGAAGGTGAATGGGACCAGGCATAAGCTTTCTAACACTGTTTGTGTACACTGTTTTGTACCCCCAGAAAAAATACAGCAATATTTTCAGGACCATGAGAAGCAAGGTCACAGTCTAAGGCTATGGAAATATTTCTACTGTTATGTTGCAGTGTGAGTTATGGAAATTTCTGTAAAGCTGTCCATGGGCCATCTATCTAGAAGCTCATTAATCAGTGTAATCTCCCTAACTTCCTTGAAACTTTATGAGTTCAAAGTGATCCTGAAGCAAAACAAACAAACAAAACAACCAGACAGAAGGTGCAACCGGGCACTAGTATTTTGTCAATATTAATTATTAACTTCTTCACTTGGAATTTCAGGATAATTTTTACAAAAAGAATATGTATTAAACTGAGACAAAAATGGATGTAGGTCCAGTAGTGTGCTACCGAATGTTTAACAGCTAGCTCTCTGAGACCAAAAAAAAAAAAAAAACACCTTTTCTTTAGAGAAACCCTAATTTCTAGCATTTCTGCTTGCTGGTGTAAATACTCCCCCCATAGCAGATTTCAAGCTACCGCCATGATCCTACTGAATACAGAACTGGGAAGACGTTTACAATCAACCCCTGGTTCATTATATTGCCATAAACTACTCATTATTATACTTAAAAAAATAAAACCTCCACATTTAAGCATGTGTCTCCTAAAGAAAATCCAATGCAGAAAACTAAATTAAATAAATCTGAGTGATTATTTTCTTTATAAATTGTATTCATTTCAATGAAACGGTCTCTTTATTTATTTATTTATTTATTTAAAGATTTTATTTATTTATTTATTTATTTGACATAGAGAAACACAGCGAGAGAGGGAGAGGGAGAAGCCCCCCAATGTGGGGCTCGATCCAGGTCTCCAGGATCATGACCTGAGCCGAAAGCAGTCGCTTAATGTCGGGGGCACGCCCCAAAGATGGCGCTGTGTCTGCTGTGGAGAGCACCACATGTGACGCCAAGGCTATGGCGCGGAGCACGTGAAGCAGCTCCAGGAAGCGCCTGCCCTGAAGATCACATGACCGCAGTCCTCATACGTGGGTGGGTCCGTGCTCAGTGCGTGATCACCGGACGCCACCAATGCCTGCTGGCCGTGCAGTCCACGCCCCATGTGATCTCCTCTCTGATTGGCTGGGATACTATATAAAAGGGAGCTAGAAAGCTTCCCAAGAGGAGCCGATGATGAGAGACGGGGAGAGGAGATGAGAGGAGAGACGAGAGGAGGAGGGGGAGGAACCGGAGAATAAACAGGAGTTTCAACGTCCACCAGTGTGTTGTGTCTTCTCTGCTGGCGGGGAACGCGACAGCTTAACCAACTAAGCCACCCAGGTGCCCCTGAAATGGTCTCTTTAAACAATAAGTTCATTCATTAAGCTAACAATTATTGAACACTGTTGTATATCAGACACTGTTCTTGTACTAGGAAAAGTGTAGAATGAAAAAAAACATTTCCTGCCCTCATGGAATGTACAATCTAAACTTTATGCATGTTTGAAATAGAACTCACTTAAAATTTTTTTTCTCAAATATATATTTATTGAAAAAAAAATCAAAGTACATACATAGTGAGTATAAACCTCAGGTCACAAATTCAATTGTCAGAATTTTAACTATATTTAGTTTAAGTTATTCAATGAACTTTCTATTTTAACTCCTAATTCCACTTGAATAGCAACTCCTTAACCTTGTCAATTCATGTTCCCTACTCCACAACCTTCCTGGTGAGGGTGGGGAGGGATGGGTGGTCTCAGATTGGGGACCTTCACAATGCCAAGACATGGAAGAAAGCACAATCTAGGACATGCAGGTCACCACTGAAATGCTTTCCTCATGTCTGCATTTCTTTATTTTTTGTACCCCCAGAAAAAATACAGCAATATTTTCAGGACCATGAGAAGCAAGGTCACAGTCTAAGGATATGGAAATATTTCTACTGTTATGTTGCAGTGTGAGTTATGGAAATTTCTGTAAAGCTGTCCATGGGCCATCTATCTAGAAGCTCATGTATTCATTCCCTGTCTGGGTCTTACTGCTGCGATCCTGGGAGTCTCCCCTAGAAGAGGGGGTGAAAAATGTACATATATATATATATATATTTTTTTTTTTTTCCCCCTAGTACCTAGTCTATGGTACTTCTCTCTCTCCTTACACTTCTGGAACATACACATAGTCGCACACTTAGCAATGCAGATTTGATGTTCATGAAAAGGAGAAAATATATCACAGGGGCAAAAACTCAATAATGTCATAAAACTTTCTCAAGCATTTCATCCATACATATACAATGCCTACGATAAAATTTTTTGTGAAGCAATTGCTTCTATTACATGACATTAAAAAGTGAGCTGCATAAGCTGAATTGCATAAAAAGAAATGTGCAATAAGTAAACATTTCTGTAACTCTTCTTTCACTGCCCCTCTGCTTTCCTAATAATACCATAATACATCTTCATGAAGAACTGCATTCTTAAAGAACTAGTATAAGGTATGTTTCAAACAAGCAAGACATCAAAACAAAATGGAATATTCCCTCCTCGCCTCAAAAAAAAAATAGAAAACAAAGTATAAAAATACAAATATTAAAAACAGAGCACAAAGGGAAAAAAAGACAAAACCATTTCAAAATGCTGCTTTATGCGAGTGTGAATTATCAATGCCATCTTTTCCCATGGGCTGCCACCAGTGAGTTTTTTTATGTAACTAAAGGATCTGTGTAAGGCCTTCATGTGATTCTAAATATACTCAAAACTCAGAAGCAAAATCTTTCTAAAAATGGTTTCAACCCCAGAAAAAAGGTACAGCAGAATTTTTTTTAAAAGCTCTCCAGCTTTACTGCAATAATAGACTGTGATCCTGGCCAGAGTCTGCACAGAGGATTGGAAGACCAGAGCCTCAGACCAGAAGCCACTCTCTGGGTGAGTCAGAGTCTGACCCATTTGATCTTGGACCTTGAGTTCTTAGTCGCTGCCTCTTATATTTCTCATAGCTCACACTGTCACCATCAAACTACTCCAATCCAGCAATTTACAATTACCTGCACATTGTGTTCAGAACCAGATTTAATAAACCAAGAATAGACAAAACAGTATTGCTACAGGTGGTAGGCAGCCCCAGGGCTTTCCGGGACTGGGTGAACCCTGATCACCGACACCAGCTTCAAACTAGACACTTTTGCTTTTTGTCTAATGAAATGAAAAATTAAGCATCATATGTCAATGTTCAGTTTGTAACAAAAAACTCAACGATTTTACATCTGCTCCTTGCTTATTCTGATCTCTTGGCAAACAGACTCTGGGACAAAATGGCTGGGAAATTGCCTCCTCAAGCGCCCTGGGTTAAAGCAAGATCTATGTCTAATGTGTCTTTTGGAGGGACTCCCTGGTTTCAGGAGGGAGTTCTTTGGAGATGTGATCCTCCATTGCTTTCAGGTAGTCATGACAGGGATAATCTGTGTGCAAATACCTTCACACCAGGCTCACAGGCTGTAAGTAAGTAATTAATAATACGGGGGTGCCTGGGTGACTCAGTGGGTCAAGCGTCTGCCTTCAGCTCAGGTCATGATCCCAGGGTCCTGGGATTGAGTCCTGAGTGGAGACTCAGACTGCAGGGAGCCTGCTTTTCTCCCTCTGCCTGCTGTTCCTCCCTGCTTGTGCATTCTCTCTGTCAAATAAATAAATAAATAAACAAATAAATAAATAAATAAAATCTTTTAAAAAATAATGATATGAAAGGCTGTGGTTGGGATGGGGAAGTAGGCATGTGTTGGTGACATTTATTCATTTCCTTCCTTTTGTCTTTAATCATTTGATTCAAGTCCACTGAGCTCTGTGTGAGACACCATGAGAGACTCTTGAAGTAAACAAATGATAATATCTTAGTTGTCTGTATATGGATATGAAAAGCTTTAGTGCTCCCTTTTTATAATTTGCCAAAATGGCATGAAATAAAAGTAATAAGCAATTAAAATAATAGAAACATAGGGCCTAATTACAGACTGAAAAAACCAAAAAAATCAAAATTAAGTTATTTACTTAGGATCACTTAGGATCACTATTACTTTAGTTTTTAAATTTGATTGAAGAATGGCATACATAAAGTAAATTACATAAATTAATTCCAACATTGATGCATTTTAACAAATTGCTATATCTACCATGAGTACTTTTTAATACAAAATAAAATGTAAGAGGCATATAACTTAGAATGCCCTCATTACAGAATTCTTTCATCTTATAAGTATTTGTTGAATGCCTACTATGTGCTAGGCACTCAAGGGGATAGAGCGGGAATGAAATTGATAGTCATTGCCATTATAGAACTGACGTTATAATTGCATTCTAGGTAATAAAAAAATAAGCAAAGTCAAAATATGTCAGGAGCTGGTAAGCACAACAAAGAAAAATGAAGGGAATAGAGTGTGATAGGGTCAGGGAAGGTTGTGCTATTTTCAGTAGGCTACTCAGGAAAGGCCTCACGGATAAGGAGCTATCTGAGCAAAGGCTTGGAAGCCAGGAGGCATGCAGATGGCTGGGACGTGAGAGTGTCAGGCAGAGGAAACAGCCAGTACAAAGGCTCTGCATTTCATGCTTGCTATATCTAAGGTCGTGCAAAAAGGCCTGGTGGCTTACAGAGAGTGCAAGAGCCAAGGGGCAGCTAACAGCTGGATCCTATGCGGCCTTGTAAGGCCGTATTATGGGAGTGGAGTTTGATGCCAAGTGAGATAGGAAGCTCTGGAAGGTATTGAGGAGACATGTGATATAATCTGGCTTTTTTTTTTTAAGATTTAAAATTTGTTTAAAAAGATTTTATTTATTTATTTATTTAACAAAGACAGTGAGAGGGCACAAGCAAGGAGAATAGTAGGGGGAGAGGGAGAAGCAGGCTCCCTGCTGGGCAGGGACTCCCCCCGCCCCCAATGAGGGACTCCATCCTAGGACCCTGGGATCACGAACTGAGCTGAAGCCAGATGCTTAACCATCTGGGCCATCCAGGAGCCCTCCTTTTTTTGAAAAAAGATTTTACTTATTTATTTGTCAGAGAGAGTGAGCACAAGTAGGGGGAGAAGCAGACAGAGGGAGAAAGAGGGTCCCCACTGAGAAAGAAGCCCAATGCAGGACTTGATCCCAGGACCCTGGGACCATGACCTGAGTGAAAGGCAGATGCTTAACTGACTGGTCCACCCAAGCATTCCCTAGTATGGCTTATTTTTTACAAGGATCATTCACTCTATTTTGTGGTGAACTGACTAAAGGGAAAGAGGAAAGAATGCAGGAGGAATCAATTGAAATAATATTTGCAAGAAAGAGTGGTGGCTGGGACTAGAATGGCACCAAGTGAGGAAATTAGTTGCCTTTGGAGAATATTTTTAAAGGCTATGTCAACATGATTTGTTAGTGGGTGAGGTATGACATAAGAAAGAGAGCCTCAATCAAGAAATGGGCAGGAGATATGAACAGACATTTCTCCAAAGAAGCCATACAAATGGCCAACAGACACACCCAAAAAAAAAAATCTTGACATCATTTGGCATCAGGGAAATACAAATCAAAACCACAATGAGATATCACTTCAGTCCAGTCAGAATGGCTAAAATGAACAACTCAGGAAATAACAGATTTTGGCAAGGATGCAGAGAAAGGGGAATCCTCTTACACTGCTGGTGGGAATGCAAACTCATGCAGCCACTCTGTAAAACAGTATGGAGGTTCTTCAAAAAGTTGAAAATAGAGCTACTCTACAACCCAGAAATTTCACTACTTGGTATTTATCCAAAGGACACAAACATACTGGTTGGAAGGGATGCCTGCACCCCAGTTGTGGAGCAGAAATGTCCACAGTAGCCAAAATATGGAACAAGCCCAGATGTCCATCAGAAGAGGAAAGATAAGAAGATGTAAAGTATATATATCACGGAATATTAGTCATGAAAAAGAATGAAATCTTGCCATTTGCAACAACATGAATGGAACTATAGTGTATTATGTTAGGCAAAATAGAGAAAAACAAATACCATATGATTTCACTCTTATGTGGAATTTAAGAAACAAAACAGATGAAAATAGGAGAAGGGAAGGAAAAATAAAACAAGATGAAAATTGAGAGGGAGGCAAACCACAAGAGATGCTAACTCTAGGAAGCAAACTGAGGGTTGCTGGAGGGGAGGAGTGTGGGGGAAGGAATAATTGGGTGATGGGCATTAAGGAGGGCATTGATATAATGAGCATGGGATGTTATATGCAACTAATGAATCACTAAATTCTGCCTTTGAAACTAATAAAAAAATGGCTTAAGCAATTAGAATATTCATTACCTTAGTTAAGGTAGTAGAGCTCTTTCTTTCCATCTTTCTTCTCAGCTATCCTCATGTCTGCTAGCTTCTTTTATAATCAGGGATGGGCAAATAGGTCTAGGTACTTTATCTTCACCCACTTCTGGTGAAAAAAAAAAAGCGTCTTCTTCATCTCTATGAAGTCAATCAGTAAAGAAGCCTTTCCCAGAAGGAATCCTCATTAGATTATTCTCACATTTCATTTGTCAGAATTGGGTCACATTCCACCTTAAATCAATCATTGGCAAAGGAATAGAACCCAGGATAATTGGCTTAATCACAAGTATTATTTGCCCAAGCCATATAGGAAAAGACATCACCAGAAAAAAGTTCTGTCAATTTGAAGGAAGGAAGAAATGACTACTTAGAAATCAATAGAATCTAATGCAGAATAATAATAATTCCACTCATACCTACACTTGTAGTGAGCACAGCATAATGTACAACGTTGTCAAATCACTCAGTTGTATAACTGAAACTCATGTAAGTGTGTAAACTATAGTCAAATAATTTTTAAAATAATCATTATAATTCTAATCAATCCAGTACTTAACTCCCTTCCCAGTCAGTCATATCTATAAAGGAAAGAGCACTAGATGGGCAGAGGTCTGTTTACCACCAAGTAGTTGAGACTGTGGGAAGTCACTGATGTTTTCTGTGTTTTCGTGTCCTCAACTGTAAAGTGAAGGGGTTAACCAAAAAGCTCTTCAGGATCCCATTCTATGAATTTAGGCTGCCACTTTAGGCTATGACAAAGAGTGAACAGAGTGGTTTACAAAGGTGCTAGGATTTAGCAGAGGGAGAAATAGCAGGAGCTGGTAGAGGTATGGGGAAGAGAGGCATGTTCACAGGCCAGATGTGGGAGGGGTGGAAGATGAGATGAAACCTGTCAGAAATAATGCAGCAATCATGGGAGATGACTGCTGGAGAAGTGTTAAATAATATCAGGTATGGTTGCTGCCTTTGAAGGCTTTTGAGAAGCAGGCTGCCTTGGTGTGAGATGTTGAGAGAGGTGGCATATGTTTAAGAAGATTAACCTACCAGTAAACATTACATATACCAAGAAAGGGGAGCCTGGGTGGCTCAGTCATTAAGCATCTGTCTTCTGCTCAGATCATGATCCCGGAGTCCCAGAATCAAGCCCCACATCGGTCTCCCTGCTTGGCAGGAAGCCTGCTCTTCCTCTCTCACTCTCCCTGCTTGTGTTCCCTCTCTGTGTTCTCTATGTCAAATAAATAAATACAATCTTAAAAAATATATATAAATATATACATATACCAAGATAAACTAGAGACTGGAAAAGCTACAGAAGGAAGGATGAGTAATACAAGTATGAGGATATACAAACGGCTAACAGACACATGAAAAAATGTTCAGCGTCACTAGCTATGAGGGAAATTCAAATCAAAACCACACTGAGATACCACCTTACACCAGTCAGAATGGCCAAAATTAACAAGACAGAAAACAACAAGTGTTGGAGAGGCTGCGGAGAAAGGGGAACCCTCTTACACTGTTGGTGGGAATGTAAACTGGTGCAGCCGCTTTGGAAAACAGTGTGGATTTTCCTTAAAAAATTAAAAATAGAGCTACCCTATGACCCTGCAATTGCACTACTGGGCATTTACCCCAAAGATACAGATGTAGTGAAAAGAAGGGCCATATGCACCCCAATGTTCATCGCAGCAATGGCCACAATCGCCAAACTGTGGAAAGAGCCAAGGTGCCCATCAACAGATGAATGGATAAAGAAGATGTGTTCCATATATACAATGGAATACTATGCCTCCATCAGAA
>PITA01023209.1:0-28649 GCA_004023965.1 Spilogale gracilis
CCCCCCCCCCCCCCCCCCCCCCGTCTTTGTGTAACCCTGAGGGTTCTGAGACTTTACTGATCCAGCAAGGATTCCACCTCCCACTTAGCCACTGGAACAACATCCTTCCATGGAGCTGACTTCTAAAAGTTCTGATTTAGTGCCCCGCTGCTCTATCACTTGCCGGTAAGTGGCTGATGGAGGCTTCCTCCCACCACCCCAACCCTGGGGTCTGTCTTCTCATTTGTCACCACGGACCCACTTCTCTGCATACCCTACCTTCCAGTAAGTGAATGCTTTTCTCTGTTGGACAATTTTATTTCAGAGGTTTAAGATCTCCCCTACCATTTGGGGGGGATTCCCATTCAGAGACTTGAGGATCTTCCAGTTGATAGAGGAAGTCCTCTTGCAGAATGTGGATGATCTACTGATGGTTAGTTCTACTTATGAAAAATATTTAGAGAATACCATTCTCTTATTAAATCATTTGACTGACTGTGGATACAAAGTATCCCTTCTCAGGGTGCAAATTTGTGAACAAGAAGAAACTTACCCAGGCTTCAGCCTAACAAAAGGGCTAGGAAGCTTATTGCCTGACTGTAAAAAGACTACTGGTGTGCCCAAGACACCCACCACCAGGCACCAATTATGTGGGTTTCTAGGCATAGCTGGATTCTGCCCTATTTGGATTCCAAATTATGGACTAATAGTTCAGCCCTTATGTGAGATATTAAAAGCATTGGATGCTGAGCATCTAATTTGTACAAAATAATGCCAGAGAACCTTTGATATTATAAAAGAAAGTCTGCTATCAGCTCCTGTTTGGGGTTGCCTGATCTAAAGACCCCTTGTAAATTATATGTGCATGAAAGACAAGGCATTAGATAAGGAGCATTAATTCAAATTCTGAGCGAATGTTCCCCAACCTGTAGCCTATTTTTCAAAAACAGTTGGAACCAATAGTCAAAGGACAGCCACATTGCCTCCAAGCAGTCGCTATAGCTTGTGTGTTTTACAGGATGTTGACAAGTTCACACCTGGCCAAACTGTAAGGTCTCTGTACCTCAGTAAGTGCTACTCTGTTGGAAGAGAAGGGTGGGTTTTGCCTTACTATTGGCAGAATGGGGAAATATCCCACAATTCTACTTGACAATCTTAATGAGAAATTGTAAGTTACTTCTTTAAACCCAGTAACACTGCTTCCAGATCCCAGTGATCATCTTGAATGTGATTGTTTAGACATTGTGAACTTCGCATATTCTAGCAGACGAGACCTTATAGACCGGGTTTTAGAGTACCTGGATTGGAAACTCTTTATGGATGAAAGGAGCTTTACAGAATGAGGGCAACTGTAGACTGGATATGCTGGGTGACTCTTGGAGATACTTGAGGCCAAGCAACTGCTCCCAGGAAGTTCAGCTCAGAATGCTAAAAATCATTGCCCTAATGAGGGCTCCTCCTTTTGTTTGCTGATAAAAAGGTAAATATATACACTGATTCTCACTATACTTTTTTGATAGTGCATGCTCATAGTGCCATTTGGAAGGAGTAGGGACTGCTGACATGTAAAAATAAGTATATTAAGCACTCTATGGAGATTTTAGCTCTACTGAAAGTTATACAATGACATCTAAGGTGGCAATCACCCAGGACATCAAAGAGGGGAAATTCATGTAATTGAAAGAAATTAGCTAGCAGACATTGCGGCAAAACAGGCTGGTAAAAAAACTATTTGGGGGGGTACTTTGATTCCTCCTCTAGATCTCTGCAGTTATCCCGAATATATTGCAAGAGACAAAAAAAAAAAAAAAAAAAAAAAAAAAAAAAAAAAAAAACAAGCTAAAGAATGGAGACTTACAAATGCAAAGACGACATTCCTCCTGGAGGCCACAATCTACAGGAAAGACTGGAAAAGTGAATCACACCTTGAAAAAAGCTATTGCTAAAATTTGTGAAGAGGCTAGCTTAACTCAGGATAAAACATTGCCTTTGTACTGCTCAGGATAAGGACGGCTGCCCCGTGTTGGCTGAAATTAAGTCCTTTTGTAATTGTGCATGGGAGACCTCTCCAGGCTACAGTTTTGGCCTCCCTGTCCTCTGAAATCAGTCATGAATTACATGTTATATGATATGTTCAAAATTTAAGTTAAATAGTATGCATTTTGTTTGCAAATACTATGCAAATAGTGTTTGTTTCCACTAAATCCAATTACCTGATGAGTGACTGCACCCGTTCATCTCCGGTGATCAGGTTAATGACCTGGAAGGAACAGGACCTGGTCAACTTGTTGCAAAGTGGATGGGACCACATGACGCATTAATGATTGTCTCTTCTTCTCTTAAGTTGGCTGGCGTGAAACCTTGGAGACATCACAGATGTGATGGGCGAAGAGAGCCCCACTTGAGGAATCAGAAATGCAACCTGAAGCTTCCTCGTGGACATGTAAGTCAATGGAACATGGATTCCACAAACTTTCTTCAGCTTTGTATGCTATTTATTTTACTACTAAAATGGGCTTAATGATACTTATAATAGGAGTTGGCATGTATATGTTTGTCAAGCTGATTATGATTTGCATAACTAAGGGGTGCTCTAAATGGGAGGAAACTGCTAAGAGACAGTTCCAAGCTTTTAAGTCCTTGCCTAGCAAGGGTACAAATTATTTTCTAAAACAAATCCAGTTGTTTCACTTGTGACCTCCCTCTGACGTCCCAATTCAGCAGGAACTAGTTAGACTCTAGATGACACCCGTTTCCCTTTAGTTCTGTAAGGTTATGGAAGGAAATAATTGACAGGGGAGGATTTGTAGCAGGACTACATTATAATCAGCGCATTCTTGCATGTTAACAACGAAGTACATGGTAAGTTTATAGCAATCAATTCTGTTTTAAGTTTCTCAAGGAACTTGAAGAACCTGGTCTATGTGAACTGAAGACACTTGGCTGATTGTTCAAGCCCAAGTGGCAGCTGTAGCTGGTTCCTCCCTCCATTTAATTCTCTCACCCTGTTGAAATACCCTGCCTGCACTGAGATGGGAAAATGGTTTTTTGGGACGTTAGTCTGACATCACTTTGGTTAGCTGGATTTCTTGAATGGAGTCACTTTCTCTGCCCCAACACCTTATCTCTGGATTTATAGGCCTGTTGTGTGGTGAACAGATTGGACATGAGTTCAATAACTTTCTGAGCCTGTTTGAGGTAGGCTAGGTGAAACTGTGATGTTTGGAGGATTAAGTATATGAAATGAATTCTCAACTTTTATTTTAAACTGATAATGGGTTTTTGGGGAGGTAACCCCATTGTAAGTCAAGGAAGATCTGTATCTTTGTATAAGATACCTTTTGGCTCTATAATTCTGTGATTTGAATTCATATATCTCTCTTACTAGATATATCCTCTTAAGTCTCCATGCCTTATAAGTATTCACGTTGTCTATAGCACCTAACTACACTTCATACCCAGGAGAACCATAATAAATATTTGTTGAGTAAAATGAATGAATGAATAATTACGGTATTTTCTTTACATAAAATTGAGTCACCATTATGTATGTGATTTAAATACAGTATTTAAGTAAAGTATACCCTCCACTTAACTAGAAAAGATCTAGAAAAGGCAACTAATAAGAATAAGCTAGAGATTTAAGCTTCTTAATAGTCATCATTCCAAGCACAATGCAAATATCAATATGCTAATACATAGTGTGAAGAGGCTGAGTATGTACTTTGTTGCTCATGAAAACTAAAACAGAAAAAATTTAAGATAGAAGAAAGACTTCCTAATATAGCTAGTTGTAAGGTGATAATAACACAAAAATCATTGGCATCTATTGAACTTTCTGTTACCAGAAACTGAAACTATACCATGTAGTAGAAATAATTTTCCTTACTTTACTGATGAAAACACCTCCCTCCAGAAAAGCTATACACATTGCTCAGGCTCACATAGATTGTAACTAGCAGTCAGGATTTAAATTGAGACCTGTCTAAATCTAATCTCCTAATCACAGCACTCAATTGCCTCTCCTGAGATGATACAGCCTAGAAAATAACAGATGTTTTCAAATATTTTGAAAGGACGTCTTAGAGTTGATGAGCTTCATTTTGTTGAAAGGAAAGGGACCCATTTACACTAGCTTCAGGAGAAAGGTGATTTATAAGTCCTAGAACAGGAACTGAATATTGTGTCAGAATCTGCAGCATCTGAGGGCAAGACTGTTTGCAACTTTTTCTTTGCAGCAAGTTGCATGCTCTGTCCTCCTTTTTCTCCCATTCATATGGCAGCATCTGCTTTTTCTCTTATATCAGTTCTATTCTCCTTGCCTGTTGACAGCTCCATGGTATCATTTAACTTCTCCACTGCTAAGTGATAGGTTTTCCTTCTATGTTCTAGACCAAATTCCCAAGAAAGGAAATTGGATTTCCCAGAAGAAGGTGCCCTGACTGGCCAACATTAATACCAGATCTGCTTGTTCTGTAGATGCCTCTTTCTCTCCATTCACCTTGGGATTACCTGCTCTCTACCATTTCACAACTCTTCACAATCAAGTTTTTACAGATTAGTATTACTTATTGTCTTGCCTTCCATTTACTCTACATCTGGCAACTGTGCTATCTTTTTCTGCTAAATTCTGAACTGCTTGAGGACAAGGCAATATATCGTTTGATTTTTGTATCCCCTCTGGTACTTAGCACAATATGTGGGATATAATTGGCCCCAGGAAATATTTGTTCAATGAATAAAAGATGTATTCAGTATTTTAGGCCATTATTCATTTGAGTCCTCTACCTAACCACTCTGGCCTGCAAATTATTGCCTGCCAATAACCTTCTGGTTATCACTAGAATTCCCATTCAGTGCTTCCTCGGGGAGGGGATGTGCTGACTAATAAACTTCTACCTTTCTTTATATCTCATTCTCTTATGAGTTTGGTTATGGTTCCTGAAATATAAACTCTAAGACTTGGATAAAATTTCATTTCTGTGCCTGTAAATGTGAAGACTGGACTTTAGATATGGTATCCTCACCATTCGGAAATGAGCACTCTGAACAGCCTTGTTGAAAAAGCAACACATCAAGTAAGGCGGTATCTGTCAATATCTGTACTTAGAAACTATAGTTCATGTTTATGAAAATATTCATTTGGAGTAAGTAGTAACAGATCTAAAGACAGTGAGTGCTTTTGTAGAGGAAATATGTACACATTCCAAAATCTCACATGTTGCTGAGCCCTTTAATGGTTCTATAAAAATACATGAGGTGGGGCGCCTGGGTGGCTCAGTTGGTTGAGTGACTGCCTTCGGCTCAGGTCATGATCCTGGAGACCCAGGATCGAGCCCCGCATCGGGCTCCCTGCTTGGTGGGAGGCCTGCTTCTCCCTCTCTTGCTCCCTCTGCTTGTGTTCCCTCTCTGGCTGTGTTTCTCTCTGTCAAATAAATAAATTAATTAAAAAAGATATGTGAGAAAAAATACGCCTAGAGATATGCTTTCAAATTCATGAGAAATAGATTTTCCCTGAATGTGTTTGCCATAAAGAATGATCAGTAACATAATAAACATTGTTGTAAGAACCATTTTTTGAGAAGATACCCATGGATATTTCTAATATAAATTTTCAAAAGAAGTCAAAGTTACAAGCTTAACCTAAAATTTGGTAAGGACATTACTGTGGTAGAGCAAGCTAATGTGTTCTAGAATACTGCTTTCTAGAGAAACAAGGATAACGAAATGATAACTATCATGATGATGGTGGTGGTGTGGGCAATGGTGATAGTGGCCAGCTTTTATGAGCACTTGTTATATGTGTACTTAAAAGTTTCAATGCATTACTTAGAGGTTTAAAAAAACCTAAAGGAATAGAAGAGAGCATACCATTTTGAGCAGTTGTGTACAACATATGTATCTTACATCTTGCTGGTCAGTCTAACCAAGAACCAGAGTCCCATCTTTTTTGCTTATTCATGTCCGTACATCTTGACCTCTTTTAATGTTCCAAGCACTATTTTAGGTACAGCTCATACTACATTAAACAAATAAAATGCTTTTATCTTGGAATTTACCTTACCTTGGGGTGGAGAAAGAATAAGAGAGATGTTAAATATCTCAACTTGAGAAATGACAAAGGTCAGAAACTTCAGAATATATCCAAATCTGTAGTAACAATCAGTGGCAGCCACCATTTTAGTGTCTACTATGTTATCAAGAATTTTACATAAATTTAAGATAGGTTTAAGGGACGCCTGGGTGGCTCAGTTGGTTAAGCGACTGCCTTCAGCTCAGGTCATGATCCCGGAGACCTGGGATCAAGCCCCACATCGGGCTTCCTGCTTCGGCGAAAAAGCCTGCTTCTCCCTCTCTCAGTCCCTCTGCTTGTGTTCCCTCTCTGGCTGTGTTTCTCTCTGTCAAATAAACAAATAAAATATTTAACAAAAGATAGGTTTAAAATATCAACTAATTTATTAATTGACTCAACAAGTATTTATTAAGCTCCAACTATGTGTCAGGCACTGGATAAGTAAGAATAAGCAAAATAAACAAGAAAGGTCTCCAAGAGGGCAAGTAGTTTGTCCAAGATCCAAATAAGCAGTAAATGGCCAAACTGGGATTTGAAAACAAATTTGACTACACAGGTAGAAGTTATGAAGCTATTGCAATAAGCTCAGTGGCACAGACAAGAAATGTAGCAGAACATAGATCAGCTTCTCTTTGAAGGTAAAGGCAACCTGACTTCCTAACAGATGTATGAAAGAGAGGCGTCAACAGAGGGTTTTGCCCTATACATCTGCAATGAGGAATTCAAGAAAAGGTAGTTTGGGAAAACATTTTGGAGATGTTGGATTTGAGATATCTGTTATATTTCCAATGTGAAATTGTTGAATAAACAGGTCGATTTACAAGTCTGAAATAAAGGAGAGCAACTTGAGCAAAAGATGACTAGTTGAGAGTTGACAGCATACAGGCAGATAATGTAGTATTGATTGTGGCAAAGCTCAGATGCCTTAGCTCGTCAACATTCAAGTGTCAGAGTTGCCATTGGGTTATGAAAAGTGAAGAGACTGACCTTTTTTTTAGACTCAGAGGATGGAAGGCCATTTGCTTCTGTGATGAGAGATGGGTGACAGTAAGTCTCATGGGCAGTACCAGCACCGGTTTCATATTGCTGTTCATTTTATTTTGCTTATTTATTTGATTGTTTGTTTAGAAGCCTTGAATCTTTTTAAATAGTTGGAGAAATATTCAGCTGAGATTCATTACATGCCAAAAACAATAGTTCTTAAACTGTAATGTACATAAATCCGTGTTAACCCATTTGATCCAAAGTCCTCACTCCTAGAAACATCTATTTAGTAGACTTGAATGAGGCCTAGGAATCTTGTTTTTTTCCAAGCATCCCCAGTGAATCTGAGGTAGAGTCCATAGACTCACTTTGAAAACCTTTGCCATTGGTCATTGAATAAATTGTTTTGCCTTAGGATATTATAAAAATAGTTGCTTCTTGGTATGCCTGCCCAGCAAAGCTTAAAACAAATGGGATTTTTTCCTATTTTAGTGATTCAAGACAAGGTAGCTTATTGGCTATTTTCCCTTAGTGCAAGTGAATTAATAAGGTTCTTTACCTTACTTACATTGACAATGTTCCTCAGAACAGGTTTTGATGGAAAGGAGAGTACTTGAGAGCAGTAGGTGATGGTGTGGGAGACAGTAAGAATAGGAGACCGAAGGCTCTCTTTACTGGACTCTAGTATCCAAAGTACATACAATAATGCTAATTTCTTACTTATGCTCAAGTACATTTATGATTCATTTGTTCACTCAATAGGCAAAAAGGACTATGAGTCAGGCATTGTGTTAGACTCTGATTCTTGGATATCAGATTCCTCTTAGAGATTAGCCCATTTGATGAGAGATACAACCCATAAGCAGGGAGGAAAGGTAAAAGGCTCTGTGTGTATTCCATTCTGTGAAACTGAAACTCACCAATTCACCCCAGTCCATTCAACTCTGCATGTTTGAGGCCCAGAGTGAACAACATGCTACCCCCGTCATGTCCCTGGATGACACCAGAGCTGTCTGGAAACAGTGACTCTGGACACAAAAATCAGAGATTCCTATTCTGATTATGCAACTGAAGCAATGAGGGTGGTGATTTAATCTAATGACTCTGCTCATTGAATTTTCATGTTCCTATTCCCAAACACTTCCTGAGTTCTTTGAAGCAGGCCCTATAAACCCCCTAGTCTACTTTCCCAAATAGCATAATAGAATTCATCAATATTTGTGTGTGCCTTAGAGTGATAGTTCAAATAAGCTGCTTTGAACTCCATAAACTAGTTAACTGCTAACAGAATCCAGTACTTTCAAATAAAATAAATGGAAAGTCTGCATTTTACTATCTAGAGCATTCATTGAGGACCTAGAGAGAGTCTGCTTAGAGTCCAAGACCAGGGGAAAGTTTCTTTTTCCTAATAAAATAGTGTGTGTTACAACAATTTTTTGGATGAAACAACACTATTTTCGTCATGCTTCTCTAATTTTCCTAGATTCTCAAGAAATTAAAAGCAATGTTTTAAGTTTATTCGTAACAATATTCTTAAGCCTAACTTTTCTGAACTATAATTTTTCTCTCCCTCTGCCTTTGTATTTATTTTGTTTCTCTGTGATGAGTGTTTGGAGCTTTTTGTATTTCTGCTTATTACCATAGGTCTCTCTGATCCCTTTTTGACATCTGAGAGTATGATTGGTTGTTAAAGTGGGATTCTATCTGATTTAGTTTCAACTCAGGCATAAGATGACTGAACTAAAATATCAAAGTAGAGTAAGACAGTTACCCCCACCAATATGCAGAATTTACAAAAGGAAAGTAGGTAAGCCCCTTTCCTCCAGTATCTTTGACACATTAGCTGGATCAAGGACATAAAGTGAGGGTAGAGTAGTAAGAAGCAGAGTTTGTGGTAACATTTATAAAGAAAAAGCTGTGGCCAAACTGAGCCCCACCCATTCTATTTACAGAAGGAATGGGAAGCAATGAAACTTTCTAATATTAAGCCTGGTAGGAGGACTTCAAGGGAACCCCTAAAAGAGCTTTGAAGTATATTTCTTATAATTGGGAGATACAGAGAACTAGTGCCTGACTCCCATCAGAGAAAGCAAAAGTTGATAGTGAGCTAGAGTTTGACCCCACCCAGCAAATATTTTGGGAAGAGGAAGGTCAACTCCTTGGTAGTAGCAATGGGAAAATCTTGCTACAATCATACAATTTCTGAATTGGTAGGTGCAAAGCATGTGTACAGGTTTCTTGTAGATAGATGTGGGACTCCCAGGAGAATCACAATATATGGAATGACTTTGTCAGGGTCACTGGTGACCCCAAAATAGATATTCATCCTATCAGATTAAAAAAAAAAATGTATGTAACAGGGTATCCTTTAAATTTCTACCTGAAGGTAATCCTTAGACTCCTCATTCATAGTTGATCAGGCTTTTGCTGCTTCTTCTTACATTAAAAATTTTTTAAATGTCCGCTCACCCCCCACCAATGAAATTGCTTCTTTGAGATCAAACACAAGAAGACAGGAATTTCGTCTCCAAGAGAACAGATACGTTTCATTTAAGGAGTTAGTTTGCCCCATCAAATGCTCAAAACTGTATTACTTTTCAATTAACCACCATCTTCAGAAGCAGAGACTTAACCCACAGTGATATTCCACACTCTAGATATCTTTTTATGGGCAAAATGGAAGGTAAAAAACAAAAACAAAACAAAACAAAAAAAACAAACGAAACAGAAAAACAATTAGTGTAAGAGGGGTTGGTGACGGCTTTGTTGGTGAGAACAGCTGAGGTGGAGTTGAGGGGGTGGGTGGAAGTCAGAATGTGAAACCGTCTGACTAACTCATTGGAAATTCAGACAGCTTATAAACAAAAGCTGATTGCATCCATCTCTCACTTTTCCCTAATGCTAACCAAGCATTTCATGTGGGCAAGGTTTTCTCTGATGCCCCTTCAAGTTCTCAACATCACTAACTCTAAAATGATAACACACTGATAAGTCAGCTACAGCCCACTTACCAATATACATTTATTATAGGTTTTGACTATTTGAAGAAAAAAAGGAAACAATATACATGAAAACAAAGGCTGAAATGACACCACCAGGACAATTCAAAGGTCATCTGTTGGTAGCTCTTGCTCTGGCTGAAGCTGCTGAGATCACTCTTGCCCTGAGAAATCATTACCATGTGGGACTTTTGCTGGGAGTATGACAATTTTACGTTCTCCCTTGCCTGCCTCGAATGTTCCCAGGAATGGAGGCAGGAACAGAGAGGAGTCATTAAGAAGGAGAGTTTTATAAATAGCAGTGTGCTAGTGAACAGGCTCTTCCAAAAGAAAATCCCTAATAGATAGTGTTGCCAATTGTATAAATAGTCCCACCATGGCTAATTTCAAGGATGACTGTAATTAATAACCAGATGGCAACATCTTGAAAATTTAACAATCAGCTGTCAGGAGCTTAGTGCTAGCTCACTCTAGCACTCTAGCACACTGCTGCTTATAACTCAACAACAATCAATAACAAGTTTCTATAAATACATGTGATACAACTTTCATTTCCTGAGAAGATATGCAGATACAAGAGAAGCAAGGTATCTAGGTCTTTGGCCAGTAAAGCCACTCAGCAGGTGTTTTTTAAAAAAGACTAAAAAACAGGTTGGCCTCAGGCTGACTCTGCTCCCCAGCAATTTTGGTAAAAAATACAAATATTTTTAAATTAACTTTATAGGTAAACACTATTAATTAACATAACATAGCTTTTTACAAATATCCATAAATATTTTAAATGGGTTATCATGTAATCATATTACATACCTTTCAATAAGAACACACAAACAGCTAATTCATTTAAAAGAATCTAAAACCTTTAGCAGGCTATCACTGAATTGAATGCTATTCATTATGTTTAGATGTTAAAATGTTTGACCAAGACAGGCCCTTCAAAGTGAGGATGGGGATATGGTTGGAGTAAGCCCTGAGCAATCACCTTATGTTCCCTGCTCCAAGCAGGGAAGGAAAAATAGTTTGCTAAGGAAGAAGAGTCGGTTATAGCTTTATTCCATCCACCTTGAGCTGAAAGGGAATGCATCTGATAATTAAATCTGCTAAGCTTTATAGACTTAACATCATAGCTGAAATACTAACTCTAAAGCTGAGACAGTATGATACACTGGGGAAGCCCATGACTGTATCAATCACAAGTTCTATGGGTCGAGGCGAGTTACCTATGTTCCAGATGCCTTCATATTTTCACTGTTAAAATTGTGCCAAAAACACCTGCCCTGTTTGCGTCACAGAGTTGTCCTGTGATAGATGAAAGCACTTTGCAGACTGTGGTGACCCAGATAAAACTATGAAATTATTACATGACCTAATATGGTCCTAATGATACCAATTTCTAGGGTTTAAATTTATGATTACTATTGATTACTCTTTCTTTACTACTGACAACATTTAGACACACATCAACAACAATTTTTCATGAGCCCTATGTTAAGGTTCAGAATGAGTCCTTTCACCAACTGGTTTTATAAAACATTCTGCATCCTGAATGTGATGAAATCAAGGGAAATTCCCAAGTAAAGTGCATTCCATTCTATGCCATCTGGACCTCTGCCCCAATGGTTCTCTAGAGCATTCTCTGTCTTCTTAATGTCATCACATCTAAAATCGGGTATTGTTGGCATATCTGTGGCCACCCACCCAGGCCAGCTACTTTTAATAGGAGGGCCTCAAAGGACAGAGGTATGGGAAGAATAAAGTGAAGCAGCCCAAGAACATGAGAACAAGGCCAGGCCACTGCTCTGGATCTTTTTTCACACACTAGGTAAGGCTCCCAGGGCAACAAGACAGTTTTCCCCATCCAAGGATTTAAAAATTAGACACAGACTCTTTGAGAAGCTTCTGTCCTTGAGCCACCTATAGTCCTTTATCATGGATTACTAAAGCATCTTTGCTGTCCCAATGTCGAAAGTAAGCAAATGTCTCCAGCCTGTCCTCTGAGTCTTTTTTGGATAAGCTTGAGAGATGAAAACTCACATGCAGAGAGGTTCTATCTGTGGTGATTTGTATACTCGGACAAACTGTGAGGGTGGAAAATCTGCCTCCTCCAACACAATCACCAGCATCTCTGCACATGCGAAAGAAGATAAGGCCAGATGGAGTCTCTAGAAGCTATATTGGGGATTTGCTAACAATAAGATCCCCCAGTATGTCTTATTTTTTAGAACCTGATGGTCAGAGTTGTATATCAACTCTAGAATATCTCCAGCATGTAATTCATAAGTCCCTCCTACATTTTGAGTTTTAGAGTTTTTTGTTAGAGCTTGTATGATGTCTTCATTTTTACGTAGCCGCACCTCAAAAGGAGCTGGTTCATTGTAGGTTGTATTGGGAGCCACTTGACCATAAATTAGATACAAGCCATTCTGAAGTATTTCCAGTTTCTCATCAGCTGTCTTATTCACACAAGGAAGCTTAGGACATGTCATTTGCCATTTTAAAGGGAATGGTCCTGTAAGAAATTTGCAAAGGAGAAAAACAAGGAAAGCATAGTTATTTATTTCATTCTCTTTCTGATTATAGCTCTTTCCTACTTACAGGTTGTTTCTTTACCTAATCTATATAAGTTCTCTCCAACAACAATTTTAATATTTTAAGTATATAGTCCTTGTTTTAGAGAAATTACAAATCCTAAGTTTATCTCTTGCTTTGGGGGCTCTAAAGAAATGTTTTTGGAGTAGAAAAATGTGTTGTTTTAGGTTGCACTGCATCTCTTATCAATATTTGTGAAAGGAACTAAGGAGGAAAGGAGAGAGGAATCACACACCAGGATTGTGATAATGAAAGTTGGCAGTCAGGATGCGTATTCATGCTTTTCTATGTGAATACTACTTATTGTGTATCATTTTTTCAATGAGATCGTCCTCATCAATCTACATAAAATAGTGCTCCCCTACCACTCTCTCCCTTTAGCCTGCTTTAGTTTTCTTCATAGAAGGTGTGTCACCATCTAGCATATTAGAAATTAAGTTGCTCATTTCTTCATTGTTTATATTATACCAACTTGAATATAATGTTTTTGAGTATAGGCGCTTCTCTATTTTGTTCATTGCTATGTTGTCAGTACCTAAAAGAGTTCCTGGAACCTACTGTTTGCTCAATAAATATTTCTTCATTGAACGATACATCTATGTTCCTGAATTAGGTGCATTATGTTTAAATTTTGGCTCTTCTCTTTAGTTTGTGGGTATATATCCCAAGATCTACTTGGGATACCATGGTAAATTTGTGAGTTTATGAAAGGAAATTATTTGAATTTTTAAATATAAAAATTTAAATTTTTAGGTGTCTAAATATAAGTATCCCTAGTTTAAAACTGTCACAGAGGTGGAGAAAGAGTCAAGACTTTGTCGCTTATTTTCATAGGAATATATGGAATTTAGGTATTTTCCTAATGTTAATTGTTTTTGCATAGTGATGTGATTTCAGAGCCCCAGAGAATGTCTTGATAATTCAAAAATATGTATTTGAACTGTTCTCTAGTTCTCTATAATTTTTTTCTGAGGGAAAACCTTTATTTTATAACTAGAAAGAACCCTTGATAAGAAAGCAACCCAGAAAAGATCACAAATTGACTTAAATTGTTATTTATATATAACTGATTGATTATAAGGCTCTGAGGGTAGATTCTGAAGGAGAAATGAAGAAGAGATCATTAGAGCAAGTAGAAAATTCTCTCTGTATCTTCAGTGAGCCCAAAGCCCAGTAAACTTCTTCCTGCTTTACCCATAATATGTAATAGACAATAGGCAAGTCACCAGGAAAAAGTGTCACTTGTCCTCTTGTTCTATAATAGGAGCCACTTAAAAACTTGAGGCCACTTAACTGCACTTGAGTTTCTCAAGATTTTATCACCTCAAGAAAGAATTTTAAACATATCATGATTTCCACTACATTTACTAGAAAAACAAAAACAAATTACAAAAGCAGAGACAAGCAGTAAAAAGAGATTCTGTAATTCCCATAAGCCAGGGAAGCCCAACATTTCGGAAATATCTATTTTTCTTTGTTACTTTAAATTTATTTCAAACTATATATGAAAACAGAGATTGCTGTTAACTTTAGAAATCTTCTGTTCTCAGGTGAAAAATGTGTGTGGGGGGGTGAAATATGTAAACAATCCAAATGTATTTATTTTCAATTTTATATGGATTCTAAGGCATACCCTAAGGCTCAGTGTACCTATAAATTTTAATGTGTTTTCTTAGTAAATACCAGGTCACTCACTCTAAGGGAACATGGCTCAGAAGCCGAGAAGATGGGAGAGGCACCAAGGAAGTGGCCATTTTCCTGGTGTTCATTCCTTTTCTACATATTTGGAAACAAAAATGTCACCCTACACACACTCTACTGACTACCAGCAATATGTGAATTGTGAGAACTTTGAGTTTGCCAGAGAAAAGGCTATAGAAATTTGAAACTTGTGCTTATTTAAAACATAAAATTAAAGATGAATTCTCAGATTTCAGGTGTCCGGCCCTTAAGAGTGATATGCATTCCTGCTCAGAGATGTGACCTTGAGTGTAAGCTTTATCGAGGCATGAGTTTGTCTGTCTGGTTTACCTCTGAAGTCTCAGCTCCTGGAAACTGCTTGGCACATGATAAGCAGTTATAAATTGCAGTTGAAATGAGTAAAGATGGGCTTCCTTCTTGTAACAAATACTAAAAAAAGTAAAAAGAAGGTATGCAAAGGTTACTTACCAAACTTAGCTATGCAGGGCTCACTGTCAGTCTGTAGAGGAAGAAAAAGAAGAATTGGTCAGGAGAATGAGTGTCACAGGCTTCTTGATTGGCTTATTTAGTTAGAACTTCAGATCCTGAAGCAAACTTCTTTTCCCCAGTCATATTAAAAAATCCTACCCTCCACCTTGTCTTGCCTGTTTCAGCTTTCCTTTGCAGATGGCTGGCTCTGTCTTTCCCTTTCATTACCTAACCAACCTTTTCAGTGTTTTATGCAACAGTTAAGGTCTCATTCCATTCACCTAACAGGACAATTATTTGATCTTGGATTCTTCTCCTCCTCTCCTATAGAAATTATCTATAAATAGTAGTCTCCATACCCCAGTCACTACATGGTGATCTATTAGCATGTGAAGAGAAAATAAGAGAATCTCTAGTTAAGTTTATTTTTATTTTTAATAGTTTTAAATTAAACTATAGAAATATTCACAATGCAGACTGGTAAAGCCACTGTCATTTAATATACTGACAATCGCACCATTTACAGTAACTGAGATACCATGAGGAGACTAGTTTCAAACTGTTGCAACATACCACAGTTTACTTGCTACAGGAAGCCATCATTTTGGCTAATTCTATAAGTATTGGTATTTAAATGCTAATGACTTTAACATACTTAGTAGTAAAATAAAGTATAACTACAAAAAAATTTTTGTACCATGTAAAGTTCATTGGTTTCCTTGCAGAAAAGGGCATAGGAGACTGTTTGAACTTAAAGATATTGCATATTTTTTGTTATGGGATTTCTTTGGCTGCTATGGTAGGAATAAAGCAAAGAGAGGCCAGGACAAAAGCAGTGGGAACAGCCAAAGATCACTGTCATCATCTAGGCAAGAAAGCATGGTGTCTCTGACCAAGGTGCTGGCCCATGGATATGGTATGAGAAAGTAAGAAGACAAAAGATGACTCCAAGATGTTGGCCATCAGTAATTGAAAAGATAAAGTTGTTCATCACTGAAATGAGCAAGATTTAAGAGGAGTAAACTGAGAGTAAAGAATCATGAGTTCACTTTTGGACATATCAAGTTTATGATTGATGCTTATTACATATGATTGATACTTATTACATATTGATGCTTATTATATATGTATGTAATATAGATTACATACATAGACTCGAGTGTCTGGTAGGTAGTTGGACCTATGGGGATGGAATCGAAGGAGTTCTGATGATATCAATTTTGGAATCTTTAGCTTCCACTTTAGCTCACTTTAAGAAATGAGACTGTGTGATATTGTCAGTGAGTGCAGTGAGGCAGTGGGTATAGATAGAGGAACACTGGAACACTGCGATGTTTGGAGGTCAGGAAATGAAGAGGAAACATCAAAGGAGACTAAGAAAATAAGACCAGGGAGTCAGAAGGGAGACCTGAAGAGTGTGATGTTGGAAACAAAGAGAAGAAAGCATTTCAGGGACATGTGATCAGTTGTATAAATGCTGCTAAGGGTCAAGTGAGATGAGGACAGGGAAATAACTAATGGATTTGACAACATGGTAGTCATTGGGGTTCTTGGCAAAAGTAGTTTCTGTGATGTGGTGAGGGCAGACACTTAATCAGAATGGATTTAAGGCTAAATGAGAAAAAAAATGGGGGAATTTTGCTGTAAGGGAAAACAGAAAAGTTAAGTGGAGCCTGGGTGAGGATAGGAGATCATAGAAATGTTTTGATTTTATTATCTTTCTTGGTCTTTGGTTTTGTTTTAACATGAAAGAACCGACAACATGGTTATCTGTTGCATTTGGTGGGAATGTTTCAGTAAAGAGGAAGGAGGGCTGTGGAAGAGAATGTAAGAGCAAGGAGATAATTGGAGCAATCAATGTCCTTAAGGAAGAGGGGACAAAATCTGGTTCATAGGTGGCCTTAGATAGGTGCATGAACAATTCATGCACAGTGATAAGAGCGAAACACAGTCTATGTGGACAGAGTTGCAGCTAAGTGGTATATATGATGAGGAGCTTCAGAACATCTTTCCTGCCTCCTTCTATTTTCTCATAGAATTTGGAGGCAAGGTTTTCAAGTGAGAAAGAGAATGAAGAAAAGATTTTGCATATTTAAACAGAAGTCAAAGGAAATAAAATAGTCCAGTAGCAAAGAGTGGAGAAATAAATATAGGTCATGACAGCCAAAATCGTGACTCAAAGTAAATAAGCTTAGACTATAACCTTCAAATTATTGTATCACAAAGTGTTAAAATAAGGTTATGGAAATAAAAGAAACACATTCATCAAATTACTAAAATATTATTTTGGTTATATTAGGAATGTTTATATGATATTAACATGTAAAATATAATATTTTGGTAAAAGCAAAACAGTTTTGCACCATGAATAAGCTATATCAAACATGTCATTTGGTTCATCCTTATAAGTTTCCAGTTTGTGTAACTTTTTATTATACATAGTATTAGCACTTATAGCTAACGTAATAAATTAGCATATATGGTGGGATTATGCTCAAAAATATTTTGCTGATAAGGAGATGCAATCAGAAAGTTTGGATTCCTACAGTTGTTTTGCTCTTGCAATCATTTCATCCTCCTTTTGGGATGTCTTAGAAGAAATGCTGAAATTCAATTTAGTTTGATCCACAATAGACATGGGCTAGGTTCCCTTATCTCCAATGTTCTCATTTACAGAGACATAATAGCACCTACCTCAAAAAGAGTGTTTATGGGTTTGAATGTCATGATTGTTGAGAAGGGCTTTTCCCAGACAGATATGGTCTTGCTCATTAAATATTAGCTGTTTCAGTAATGATGCTGATTATAATGAAGAACTGAACAAAACATAAATCACCTATATTTCCAACTAACATTGTAAGCAAGAGAAACATACAATTTATAGCCCTTGCCTCTTAGGCAGTTTATAATCTTTCTAGAAACACATGATCACACACATGAGGCGATTGGGTAACAATCTAAATATAAGTGAGTGCCAAAATATGTGGCCCAGATAGCATCTGTGGTGTCTCCGGTTATGCATAGAGTGTATGTGGAGAAACCTAAGGCCACAGACAAATTAGTTGTCAGAGACAGAAATCCTGGATGCTGTACTTGGGCTGCTTTAATGTCTACTTACAACTACAGTAAACCACTACTGACATTTCGTATTTCCACATATGACAATCTGTCCACATCCCAAAAATCATCTATTTGGCAGCATGGTGTAGTCTTTAGCTGAGGAAATGAAATAGATGAGCAAGGAATATCCATTTTGTTAAAAGTCTTTTTAAATTTACCCTCATTAAATTTAAAAGTCACATTAAGATGTCAATACTAATGATACAAATATTAATCACTGCAGTCTATCAGAGCCTGCTGTGGGTCAGGCACTGTACTGCCTCATTAATCCTTACCGCAGGTCTATGGGGTGGGAACTGGCATGCTCATTTGCAGATGAGGAAGTACGTCTGAGAGGGATTAAGTAACTAATCCAACGTCATGTGGCTGATAAGAAGCTCTGCTGAGATCCAAACAGCTTGTCTGATTCAAAAGTCTCACCCCTACTACTCTGTGGGGGCAGTTTCTATTTATAATTCTGCTGATGTTTAGAAGGGTTAAATATCCATTTTTAAAGAAACATATGGAACTTTACATTTAATTTAATTCATTTTTGCTTAGAAGGAGCAATTGCTCTTATAACCCCAGTGTGACTTAAGCCCAGATTTAAATGCTTGAGTTCAAATGGCCAAAACAATAATTCCTTCTCCAAACCAACAACCAGCCCTACTTAGATCATCATTATGAAATAGACTCTATTCTGCTTTTAAGTACAAACACAACTTCCCTTTTAGAAGCACCCTTCCTTTCATTGAAGCAGGGGACTCTTCTGAACATTTGTTTTTTAGGATTTTGTTTGGTTTGGCTTTTCTAGAAATAACTTCTGTGAGGTTTTCACTGAAGGATAGACTAAACTCTGTGGGTTCATAGCCAATCCTTTCAGTTGAACATCTTTTGAAAGATGGGGGGTGGGGGAGGAGAAAAAAGTGTTCTCCCAAGGAAATTTCTATTGGTCTAGAAGGAGCCAATCTTCCTGTCTAATGCTTTTTGAGTTAGTGCCTAGGGATGTTGGAAATTGGGATTTTATATATAAAAACTAGAGTGGATACCAAAACAAACCTCTGAGGTTCATGCATATTGTGAGAAGGTGGAAGCAGTCACCTCATAATGACTCACCATCCGCTAGCCACACAGCCCTCCTTTCCTAATATATTTATTTGTGGCCAAGAAGGAAAGCGAAGTGCAGAGAAGTGGAAAGTGAGTTATTATGTCATGTCAGTCAGGTCACTGGCTTTTCCTATAGGAAATAAGCCTTTATGACATCCAATCAGGACAATATCTTGAAAACCTTTAAAATTTCCCCAAATTTGAAATAAACTCTAGGTTATTTTTAGAGGAAGAACCTATCATTGAGAAGATGCATGTTGTCCAGGAAAGAGAATCAGAGCTCGAACTCAGGGGCTTGGTCAAGTTCAATTCTGGCAAGAGGTATTCTAGATGCCTCAGGCAGTATTGGGCTTCCTCTTTCCCTTTGCAAGAGCCACTCTCTTCCTTTGAGAGGGACATATCCAGCCTCTTCTATGCATTGGTTCCCCAGTGATATTCAGGAATGGATAACACCTATAACATATCTTACATTCTCCAGGGAAATCTGGCTAAAACTTGAGGTGGTTTTAGAGGGATTAAAGTCTTCCAAATTTAAGCTACTGCTATTCTTACTCTTCCTTTTCTTCATAAATCGAAACACTCAGAATTCCTGACAATTCTTTTATTTCTGCTCAAACTTCACTGCTCCAGAAAGTTCAGACTTCTGCTTGACACCTTCCCAGAGAGAGTAGGGGTATGATTAGAAAGACCTCTGTTGCATATACTTATATACAGTTAAGGAATACAGATTAATGGTTTAATATGTAGGAATGTGAACAAAGCTACACTTCCCCTAACTAAATTAATACCAGCAACTACTATGTACTTCCTCCTGCATCTTTCTTCAATTGCTTTTAAATATATTAAATAATAGAAACATATTTTTGGATATTTCACTAGCCAATCCCCATAGAAAAATGTTTCTGCAGGTACTAATTTCTTATCATAGTCCTTTCTTAGATAGGCATATACTACTTTCTTCTCTCCAAGGCTCAGAATCCTTAAATGTATCCCCAAATAGGCTAAATCCTAAATTAAATAAAACACTTATTTTCTTTTTGGTCAGTGCTATGTAGTCAACAGAAAAACTTCTAAGAAGAATCTAATATATCTCCATTTCTTTTAGTAGACCCACAACTTGGATTGGAGCTCAATGGGAAATTCCTGATAAGCATCAGGGGCTTCCCAAATAGGAATGTGCTTCCTCCTTCTTCCATGAAACCTTCCCGAATAACTCTAGTCCAAAGTCATTGTCCCCTATTTTGAATTCCTAAAACATTTATGTTCTATATTATCCTTAGATATATCATTAATCACTGCATTTTTATAGCTAGAAGGGGCACTGTAATGAACAAATCCATTCTCCTACAACCATTCTCCAGATGAAGAAACAGAACCAGAAGTATTAAATGTCTTTCTTAAATTCATACAGCTAGGGAGACCTAGAACCAGAATCCAGACCTTACTCCTAGTTCAATGTCATTTTCTTCCATGAAGATGCACTAACCACCTGTCACTTACCTTCTTCTGTCTTCCATTATCTCCTTATATCTTTTCCCTCAATAAGGCTATATGTTGCATCCTATTCCTTGAAGGCAAGCATATGTTTTATACCTTTATTCCACCAAGAGGGTTGAACAGAGTTCCAGAAAGGAGGAGATATTCCAAGGCATCTATCAATTGATTGATTTAGTGAAATGATTCTATCTAACCTAGCTATGCAACTAACATTTAGCATTTTCTAATACCTTTCACTTAAAAACATTTATAGAAGCTTCAAAAGCCTTGTGGGGGGCTTGTTGCCATAAAAAAAATGAAATTCTTTTTGCATTTTCTGTACCCACACATCTCTTCCAACTAGCTCTAACAATACTGAGCGACAATGATAATAAACAGACTTACAAAAGAAAGGCAGCAATTTTAGGTACTATTGTCTCCTTACCTTGAGTGGAAGAAAAGTAAGAATTAGTGTACTGAAGGAGCAAAGCAACAGCAAGGAAACTGTTGCTGAGTAGAGGAACCGTTGCTTCAAGGATGATCCGTGTGTTGCTTGAGGACTTGAATGGCTTAAAGGCATATCTTCCATGTGGCTCAAACTCATTCTCTGCAGGAATATGAGCTCTGGAAAGCAGAAATTCACAAGTGTTAGTCCAATGATGCAACTAGTCAGTTTTGTAGTATGATAATTAGCAGTGGGTGTAATAGGCGGGGTTTTCCTTTTGATTCTGTGTGTTGGAAAACGATACTTTTGGGCTAAGTGATGACTCTCATTTGGCAAAAGACCAAATGCACTGAAAGGAACAGAGGGCTAGAAGCCAACACAGTCAGAGAGGTTGAAAAAATCAACACAAGGAACTTTCAGAGGGAAAAGGTTATTTTCTGAAGAGGAAGTACAGTACTGTGTAGCACTATAAATTATTTTCAGATAAGAAAATTACTTTTATAAGAAGAAATAAAATTCAAGATGAAGCTCTATACAGCTCTGGATATAATACATGAGTAAGGCAGGGTTTGGGGAGCTTTGTTTGGAAAAACTTTCATCAATTTCTAGGATATAAAATATGTTTCATTTTGAAATAGTCTCTAGAATACAGTTGTCTCTAGAATTTCATTTTTAAAAATATAAATACAACAAGCTAAGTTTTCTCATATCTCATCATTTTAAAATCCTGAAAATTCCATGCTGGCATCAAATAACGTTATCATACAAAAGGATCTTTTCCTACACTTGCATATGTTGTGAACTTATGCAAGTACTCCAAAATACTTGAGTTTCTTCCTGGCACCAAAAATGCTGATATACTACAAAACTAAGGAAGTCCCTGGTTCTCTGTACCTCAGTCTTTCCATTTGTTCAATGGAATACCTACCTTTTTTTTTTTTTTTTAACAGAATGCCAGCATCATATACTAGAAAGAACATGGATTTTTAAATCAGTTAGACCTGAGAGGAGAGCCTGGCACTTCCCAGCTCTTACCCGGCCTTCAGCATGATACTTGACTTCTCTGTTTCCTTAATTTTAAAATTGAGAAAATTCCCACTTCGTGAGGCTTGAGAATGAAATAAATGTAAAAAACCTGGCTTATATGAGATGTTCCATAGATGTTTATCTCTTTTCTACCCTTCTTAAAAATCATATAAAGACGGAATCCAATATAAAATCCTAGAAAATAATGATCTAAAAGAAATATTTACAACAGGGCATTATTCAATTGAAGTTCATTTAAATAAAAGTAGTGTAAATGAAAGTATTTTGAAGAAATTATTTCGAATCTGGGAGAATCAAAGATTTTTTTGATTAGGGGGGAAGGCTTACAGATTTAAGATCCTCATTTATAGAAGAGGAAGCTAAAGATAATAGTGGTTGTGTGGTGGGTCACATCACAAATCCCCAAGTACGATGGAGTGGGAACCTGAGCTCAGGGATACTAACCATCTTCTTGCCTAACCATCTTCTCTTCCTATCACACTACTTGTAAGAGTATTTCTCCCTGTGTTGTCACATTTTAACTTGGCCTTATTTTATCTTGATCAATAAACTGTCTCTGAAGAAGAGGCCAGTGTCA
This sequence comes from Spilogale gracilis, assembly GCA_004023965.1. Taxonomy (NCBI): domain Eukaryota; kingdom Metazoa; phylum Chordata; class Mammalia; order Carnivora; family Mephitidae; genus Spilogale; species Spilogale gracilis. The sequence continues at coordinate 22,545 of PITA01023209.1, forward strand.
GAGAGGAATAATTTTTCAGTACAATAGTGTTCCTGTAACTCTGTACTAGGTGTTGGGATGCAGAGGTTAATAACAAACTGACCTCAAAAGAACCACACGTCATACCTAGAACTCCTGTACTCATATCATGTGTGTAATGCACATGCACAAAGACAGAATTTAAAACTGACTCCTGAAAATTTAGACTTCTGCTTCTTTGAACTGCTCCGTATCTTGTCTCCTTTCCAAACTTTAGATGGAAATGCCTCTGCTTACTCAGTTCAGTAAATATTTATTCAAATGAAGAACTGTTCCAAATAAAATCCAGTTCCTCCTTCTGCCCTTAACCAAGGCTGTGCTCTGCTATATCCTTATTAATTCTTTTAACTTTACAAAAGTACCTTAAGAAAGATAACATGCTTATCTCGGAAGAATACATTCCAGGGCTTCTTTTCATGAAACAAGGTTCAGAAATGAAGGAACTTCAAGTTAGAACAAGTGATAGTAGGGAAGACTTTTGAAATTCTGGAGTAGTGAGTCACCATTGTTTCATTTTTGGTGTAAGTTATAAAAATTGACATCTCTGATGTGATATCTTAGGACCTGACAAGAGCACCAAACTCTCAAGCTTTTGTATTTATGACCTATCACTGGATCACACACTTAGGATGAGATTTTTTTTTCAATTAAGTACACCTAGAAAAAGCATGTTGAATATTTACTGCCGGCTTGCTACTGTGCTAAGAGCTTTGGGGGATGTAAAAAGTCACAGGTGTCAAGGAATCTGTCACACAACTAAATTGAAACCTTAAACAGAGGCCCAAATGGATACTGAAGGACAGAGTCTCAGGGAACAAAAAGTTCTAGATAAACTAAATTAGCTGAGAACACAGGTTAGAAATGGATAGAGAGGAGAAAGGAAGGAGCTCTTTCTTGTGGGAGCCATTAAACCTGAGGAATAAATATTCAGAGCTATAAACATCACCAAATGTTACAAAACATTTTAAAAGCTTAATATGAAAAAAGGCAAAATACCAAGTTTTTGAATGGATCTAGTAGTTCTCATTCAGGAGCTGCAAAATGAGGAATTTGGGAAAACTGTAGAAGAAATTCTTTCTCTATTTTTTGGATTTAAAAGAAGGCATGCAAGATATGCTTAAGTTATTTTAACTGTATTCTTGGTTGTTTCAAATTTGGAATGAGTTAGATATATAGAAACGTGGCTCTAGTTCAGTTATTGACCACATTATATTAACATGAATTGGGTACCTGTTATGTGTCTTCTCTGTGCACAAATGATTATATTTGAACATTAAGCAACCCCCTACTGACATCTCCATATTTAAAAATGATGAGACTGACATTTGAGAAGATAGACCGCTAGCTTATACTCATAGACCAGGGATTGAATCCCCATATTTTGGATTCCAAAACTCAAATTTTTCTACTTCTATAGGCTGAAAGATATGTGAATATATATGCTGCTGTGTGAAAGAAATTGAGTGGGATGGGATGCGTATTAAAACTTGTGAGAAAATATTAGATGGACATCAGATTCCTCCAAAACCCCATATTACACAGGTCTGCATGCCTTGCCACATTACTTTCATAAACTATTTACCATGACTTTATCCTTGGATAGTGTATGGTGTAGCATACTCCGTCAGAAATACTCAATATATCAAAACTCAGGAATACTGCACAACTGATTTTGCTTACTCTAGATACCAGAGTATTCATTCTTGTGACAAATAAGACTCATTTAGCTTGAAGTTACATAGATAAATGATAGATGATAGATTTATAGATTATAGATAGATGATAGATATATAGATCGATGATAGATAGGTGATAGATAATAGGTATGATACAGAAATAGGGTCTTAAACTCAGAATTTTATAAAGGTGACAACAATATCTATTAAAATTAATGAATACTTATTTAATAAAGAGAATCGTGTATACCTAATTATACATAAATATACAACTATACACATATGTATATAATATACATATTTATATACATATTCATATGTGATATGTACAATAAATTTTAAAAGATACACAGACACTTCTTGTATCAATCTCCAGACCATTCTAAGGAAGTAAAAATAACCCTAATCAGGATGGTCTAGGATATAGTTGTGGTTCAAATTATGTTTTCCCTCTTTCACTATTTGCAGATGACATAATACTATACAGAGAAAATCCTAAAGATTCTACCAAACACTGGGACTGATAAATTAATTGAGTAAAGTCACAGGATACAAAATCAGTGTACAGAAATCTGTTGCCTTCCTAAACACTAATAATGAAACAGCAGAAAGTGAAATTAAGGAAAAAAATCTCATTCACAATTGCATCAAAAACAATAAAATATCCAGGAATAAATTTAACCAAAGAGATAAAAAACCTTACCTCGAAAATGATAAAACACGGATGAAAGAAATTCAAGACAATGCAAAGAAATCGAAAGACATTCCATGCTTATGGGTTGGAAGAAAAAATATTGTTAAAATATTTATACTATGCAAATAAATCTGTTACCAATTTAATCAACATACCAACAGCATTTTCCACAGAGCTAAACCAAATATCCTAAAATTTTTATGGAACCACAAAAGAGGAATACTCAGGAATAGCCAAGAAAAGATACTCAACATCACTTATCATCAGGGAAATGCAAATCAAAACTATAATGCGCTATCACCTCACATCTGTCAGAAAGGCTAAAATCAGAAATACAAGAAACAAGTGTTGGTAAGGATGTGAAAGAAGAAGGAACCCTCATGCCCTGTTGGTGGGAATGCAAACTGTTATGACCACTGTGGAAATACTTGTCCATTAGGGTTCAAGTCCTTAACATTGTACTTGGTACATAGAAGACATTCAGTAATGTTTTCTAAATGAACAAGGGGAACAATATGCCCTTTTGTTGTATTTTGAAATCATTTTATATAGAAAAGCCACAGACTTTTATTCATTTAGGATCCCCAGTGCCAAAGCCAACAAATCTAGCCATGAGCCAGAATATTTAAATTGAATCATGTAAGACCAAGGCTAAAAATGGAAAACCAGAAGATGAAGTGTCTCGTAGATTTCTGTATGAACACATGTCCCAGTTGGGTGTTGAATGCAGTAAATGTGATGACCATTCTCCATGGGTGGAGCCGTTATGTAGTAATACATAGTAAAGTGGGAAAACCAAGTAGAAAAATATAAAGCCCAGTCTTTGCCAGGGCTGCCCAAGGAAATCCAGGATATTTGGGGAATGCTTAGTCTCAGGGGAATATTAAGACCATCTTATTTTAGGTAGGTTAATAGGTAGGCGAAATTCATACCTCGTTGGTGACATATGATACAGTAATGTCCCTTCACTATGGCTTCTAAGTTGACATTTGATGGTTTTAAATAGGAAGTGACATGCCATTTTACAAAAAAGAAAATCTGTTTTCAGTCCAGATTCCAAACAGGAAGTAATTCTTCAAATTTTATATTTTTGGTGTTGTTTTTTAGTTTGATTTGTTTTCTGTGGGTGGTTAGGAAAAGAAACAATTATCCAAGACCATTACAGAAAAAAGTGCAGAAATAGGATGAGAATGAAATACCTGACCTCATTCAAAGGAAGGGGAAGTTTTGTAAAGGAGGCAATATCAAGGCTGAGATATGCATCTGAGGAGAGGTTAATCAGATGAAAAACCTCATAACATACCATTTCCCTAACCAATTCAAATGCAATTCAGTAAATGTGTTAATATATACTATGTATGTGTTAGATATTGATAATTTTCAAAACAGCATAATATATAAATATGTACTACTTACAGTATAATGTATAAATATATATTAATGTGTATCCAAGCATGTGTGTATGTTTGTGTGTGCATGTGTAGTCTTATAGCTTCTTGGGCACTTGACAAAGAAATCGGGAGAAGTAACGCAAGGTCTCTGATCTTAAGGAATCCTTTGGCTGGTAATTGCTGAGATTTTTTTTTTGTTTTCTTTTGTTTTGTTTTGTTTTGTTTTACAATTTATCCTTCCAAATGTGCATTGAAAATATGTTTCAATTTCAAGATAAATTTCTCTTATCTTTTTTATATGATTTTATGTAACTTTCCCAGAGTTACCAGTTAATTCAATTCAGGTGAGAATTGGCAAAGCATCTCAAGTTGTTCAGGCCAAGCCAGTTGGATGACTCTAGGCATGAATACAGTAGGATGTTCCACAGTAAAGAGGAAATCTCAGGCTGGTGCGCCAATGGAAAAAACACTGAATCACGGGCAACATTGTGGAGTGTTTCTTGATGGAATGGTGCCAACTGAAGGTAGCAGGAAATTTCTATTTGCTAAATAAAGAACAAACAACCTTGAGGAGTTAGCTATGAATAGTATACTAAGATAAGGCCCAAATTATTTCAGAGTTTTGATCACCCAACAAGCCTAAAGGAAATTTTTTGGCTGAAAATAGGGATATTCTCCTCCTCACACATAAACAGTTTCTTACATCCTCTTCTGGTCCCTCATCCTGTGAACTCATAGATCATGTCAGGCACCAGTCTTTCCGATGGCAACATCACTGAGTGCTAATTTCACGTGTAAACCATAAAAAAAGAAAGATAGAAGATAGAAAGAAGATAGAAAATTATAGAGTGAAAACAAGGAAACAAATATATATTAAAAGCCAGGCACTGAGTTTAAACTGTCACTGGCATTGTTAGATTTCTTTAATCCTCACAATAACATTACATAGGAGTTAGTCACATTCTGGAGATGAGAACATTGAAGTTGAGAAAGGTTTAACAATTTAACCAAAGCCACAAAAATGACAAATTCCAATCCAGATCTGTTTAACTCTGAGATGCACTCATTCTGTCTTGATGCATAAACAAGTCCCTGAATTTGGCTTTGGTAGGAGGATTTTAAAATAAGAAAACAATTTACAATGTTAAGGATCCTGAAGTGCTTCACTTCTTTTAACATTTTGGTGGTGGGTTGGTTGGTTGGGTTTTGTTTTTTTTGTTTTTTGTTTTTTGTTGTTGTTGTTTTTTTAAATTTTTTTTATTGTTACTTAAGTTTTTTATTTTCCAGTGTTCCAAGATACATTCCCCATTCCCACACCCAGTGCTCCACGCATTAGGTGCCCCCAGTACCCACCACCAGGTTCTCCCATCCCTCCACCCCCCTCCCTCCAAGTCCCTCAGTTTGTTTCTGTGTCCAAAGTCTCTGTTGTTTCATTTCTCTCCCTGGATTACCCTACTTCCCATTTACTTTCCTTCTCCTACTGTCCTCCAGGTTACCCCTAATGCACCACCAGTAAGTGACACCATGTGATACTTGACTTTTTCTACTTGGCTTATTTCACTCAGCATAATCTCTTCCAGTCCAGTCCATGTTGCTACAAAAGTTGGATATTCATCCTTTCTAATGGAGGCATAGTATTCCATTGTATATATGTACCACATCTTCTTTATCCATTCATCTGTTGATGGCTCTTTCCACAGTTTGGCAATTGTGGCCATTGCTGCGATGAACATTGGGGTACATATGGCCCTTCTTTTCACTACATCTGTATCTTTGAGGTAAATGCCCAGTAGTGCAATTGCAGGGTCATAGGGTAGCTCTATCTTTAATTGTTTAAGGAATCTCCACACTGTTTTCCAAAGCGGCTGCACCAGCTTGCATTCCCACCAACAGTATAAGAGGGTTCCCCTTTCTCCACAGCCTCTCCAACACTTGTTGTTTCCTGGCTTGTTAGTTTTGGCCATTCTGACTGGTGTAAGGCGGTATCTCAGTGTGGTTTTGATTTGAATTTCCCTGATAGATAGTGATGCTGAACATTTTTTCATGTGTCTGTTAGCCATTTGTATATCTTCTATGGAGAAATGACTCTTCATGTCTCTTGCCCATTTTTTTAGGTGTTCATCTTCTTTTTTGGGTGTTGAGTTTGAGTAGTTCTTTATAGATCTTGGATACCAGCCCTTTGTCTGTAGTGTCGTTTGCAAATATCTTCTCCCATTCTGTGGGTTGCCTCTTTGTTTTGTTGATTGTTTCCTTTGCTGTACAGAAGCTTTTTATTTTGATGAAGTCCCAGAAGTTCATTTTCGCTTTTGTCTCCTTTGCCTTTGGA